>JAJGRW010004728.1:0-139253 GCA_025461045.1 Carex parvula | reverse complement strand
GTGTCATATAACTAATTAATTCCACACTGCATTTTATCTTTAATATTCCATAAGAAAACACAAACTTTTTGAATTTATTGTAAAAAACTGCTATGTTTTTTTTAAAATAACATGTCTCAAAAATTAATTAGCTTCACTAAAAAACCAATTAGTCCTAAATAATTAGTGTGGTTATTCATATTTTCTATAACTAATTTATCAGGTTTGAATATTGTAAACAATAACTTGCTACATATTAGTTCCATATATCTCGAAAAATGCATGTAGTTATGTATTATTTTTATTATTTGCTTTTCTCCTTTCTCTACCTTCTTATGTTATGATTTTTTATTTTTTTATTAAAAGATTAAAAATATTTTTATATATTTTCTAAATAGACAGAATACTATAGAATTGAATTTACTAAAAAGACTATGACAAATAATCCGGATCATTATTTTTCAGTCAAGATTTTTTTGCGTCTGTAAGAAAAATTAAAATATTTCTTTGTGTGTTACTGAAAAAAAATAAAAATAAATATTTTGAATTTGAGTTATTGATCTTAGTTCAAAAGTCACTTTTGGATAAATAAAGAAATTATCGTGGTCCTTCTAGTACAATTAAATTTTAAGGAACTCCATCTAGTTCCCTAGAACCTATTTTATATTTTTAACATTTTTAATATTTTCTAAAATCACTTCTAGAGAAACACATGGAGTACCTCAAAAAATTTGAATGCACTAGAAGGACTACGATAATTTCTTTATTTATCCAGAAGTGACTTTTTAACCGAGTTCAATACCTCAGATCCAAAATATTTTTATTTTTTTTTCTAGTAAAACACAAAGAAAATATTTTAATTTTTCTTACAGTGGCAAAAAATCCTGAATGATAAATGGTGATCCAGTTATTTGTCACAATGCTTCTAGTAAATTCAATTATATAGTATAACTATCTATTTCAAAAAAAAGATTACAATATTTATATATTCAAGTAGAAAATAAAAAAATCATAATATCTTTTATTTAATTAAAAATAGAAAAATCAGAAATCTTACATTTAATATTCGGTTCCGTCGAATACTGTCAAATAAAAAAAATCATATATACTCAGAAATTGCAGGATTCCCTGGCTTTTATTTTTCTTTCCAGAACCTGTACTGAAAGAAAAAAGGAAAGTCAAGAATTCAGCAGGTCTGAACATTTTTAAAAAAATTCTCAGAAACCTTGGATATTTTGGATATTTTTATATTTTTTATTTATTTATGGATATTAATAAAAAAAATGGGGATATCGGGGCTTTGAAATATAAGAAGCCCATTTATGATTTGTAAAAATTAATATTGAACGGCTCAGATGTCATTCTACACGGTGAGGTACTGGATCTGAAATTCCATTTGCACTTCGAGAGCACTGTGAACGTCGATTCGAACTGCTTCTCCATCTTCTCCTCCGCAGTTGTTCACTCCAAAACCCTAAACCCTCGGGACAAATTGACCAAATTAAAAAAAAGAAAGAAAGAGAGAAAGAAAGAATCGAAATCGAAAAATTCAAATTCGGAATCCAACCAAACCAACCCCCCTTTGACATGCGTTGCATTTCAAATATGAGATCTCTTCTCCCTCTTTACCTACCCCCTCATACTTTTCTCTGTAAACCATCCCTCTTTACACGGCACGCCGTTTTTCCTCCTCCGATCGGTTCTACACCTCCGATCAAATTCGCCATGGCAAGGTGCAATGGAGGGCCATCTCTTGCTGTCAGACCATTGAGTAGTGGCCGCTTAGACGGTGATGATAGGTCAAAGGATGTCATGGGTTGTTACGGGGATATCCACATCATTGTGGGTCCTATGTTTGCAGGTAAAACCACCGAGCTCTTAAGGCGTGTGAAAGCAGAGCTCAGTAATGGAAGGTACTTGTTCACAGCTTTCATGTATTTTGTAGATTCCAGATTTGTAGTTAGGGGCCGTTTCAGGAATTTGGTCATGGATAGGCAAAAAATAAGTTGGGATGGGAAGAAATATCGGGCTTCAATAGGGGTAGGCAAACTTGTTCAGCAGGGGTGGGGCTGTAGGCAATAGCTCAGGAAACCATGAACTAACTTCTTTTATTCAAAAATCTACGGGTGCCTACCCGGGCCTATTTGGGTCTGCCCCTGATTGTAGTCTTGAGTTTAAATCAGTGAAAGTTTAAATATTTCAAGGACAACTAGGTACGGGATTTGGGATAATTTATTATATAAACACTACAAGGAGAGGGTAGGGGTTGTGATTTATTGTGCTCTTTCTCTCTGGGGCTGTTTGTCATTTGCAGTATAAGACCATAGAGAGATCACTTTGCCAATATATATAGCCGAATAATATCTTAGCATGATTAATTTTTTTTGGATCAGTTTTCCTCTAAAAAACTGTTTAATGTCACCAGAAATGTGGCAGTTGTGAAATCAGACAAGGACACCAGGTATGGTCTGTCCTCGATTGTGACACATGATGGTGCGAAAATGGCATGTTTGGCCCTCTCCGAACTCTCTACTTTTCGTGGTCAATTCGGGCCTGAAGCCTATGACAAGGTTCATTCATTGAATTATGAATTGTTCTTTTGGTTTTTTATACATCTAGTTTTTTATTTTATGTTTGGTGGGGTGGCAGTTGGATGTAATAGGAATTGATGAGGCGCAGTTCTTTGAGGATCTCTATGAGTTCTGTTGCAATGCAGCTGACCGTGATGGCAAGACTGTTATTGTTGCAGGGTTAGATGGAGACTACATGAGGTACGTGCTCGATTTGGATCCTTATCATTGTTGACCATAGTGGTAACCTGAATTCTACATAAGATCTCTTATTGAATTGTAAATGTGAGCTAACTTTACTCTACTGGAATAAGTGGTACTGCATCCAACAGATTTCATTTGATCTGGTACCAATGTATCAAATTGTTCTTCCTTTCTGGTACAGGCCAGCAGTGCATTACTTGAATGGCTTAGTAACTGCTGTTACCAGATCCGGTTGGTAGTATTGTCACCCTTTGACTGGGTAACTGCATGCCTTTGACATTGTACCTATTTTTGCCAGGAAGAAATTTGGCTCGATACTTGACATAATCCCAATAGCAAACACAGTTACAAAGTTAACTGCGCGATGTGAGATGTGCGGTCAGCGTGCCTTCTTTACTCTGAGAAAGACAAAGGAGACTCAGACTGAGTTGATCGGTGGGGCCGACAAGTACATGCCAGTCTGTCGACAGCATTACGTCGATGGTCAGATAGTTGTTGAGGCAACGAGAATTGTTTTGGATATTGAACAATCTGCTGCTGTACATGCCTGACATAGCTTTTTGTGGTGGTTGTTTACGACTATGATTTGTATTTGCCTTTATTTTATGTATAGTAGTTTAGCATTATCCATGTCAGCTGATGATTTATCCGTTGATAGCTAGCTAGTAATGTTATTGAACTTCAAGCACTTTTACTGATTGGTTGCTCTATTTATTCTCCCTTGACCTTATTTGGATACTTTGAAAAACTGTTGAAAACTTGACCCTGGTGAATTTTGTGTATTTTTAGTATATTGCTGTCAATACAGAAAAATTGCTGTCAGAAAGCATTTTCTGGTAAAGATATCACTGCAGAACAGATTCTGACAGGGCTAATCCGCTTCTAACAGATGGCCAGACCTGTAAGCTACTTGTGCCACCAAAATAACCTGTATGGGGATTGGGGATCATGTACCAGCTATACCGGTACTGGCTGGTACAGTTTACTGCTATTTTTTAGATGGGTCTTTTAAATTCCTGGGTGAGGAATTTGTTTATCTCTTGTTTGAGGGTGAAATGTTCGTAGAATATGGTTTCTACTACTCGGAGCACGGGGGCACAATACACTGCAAACAGAAGCAATGGTGGCACTACATGTGGTGATGCACTTGAGAGTAGGTCCGATGGGCATCGGACCTACTCTGGTTCAATGGGTTTAATCACCGTTGATTTGCTTTTAGATTCGTGCGGAACGCTTTAATTCGTGCGCGTTTGTTTTAATGTTGGTGCGCACAAATCTTAAATTAGATCGGACGGTCATCGTACTCGTTGAACTTAAAAGTAGGTCCGATGGGCATCGGACCTACTCCATTCTCGTGGTGATGAGGTTGGAGCAGAGGGTGATTGTTAGCTGTATTTTTAAAACTGACTCATTGGAGGGGAAGCATATCCTCTTGGGTACCGTGCGGTAGAATGAGCTCTCAGCCGAGCCAAAATAATTGAGTGCGAATCCTCTGAGATATCTCATATTTTACCTAATTATATTATAGGAGTCCGATTTAAGATTTGTGTTAGGTTAAAGAACGAGACAAGTGTGATCAAGGAGCCTTCACTTCAAGTTGATTGGAGGGCATTTTTGGAAATCACGCAATTCTAGGAACTGTTCAGATGTAATGCTGGTTTCAGCTGCTGCTGCAATTACATCAATAGGGAAGCTAAAACAGGCTCATTTTCTTGCTAATCTAATTATGACTTGAGGGAAAATGTCCTTATTGGTGTTGACTATCCGTTGTTTCCAGGGATGTATAATATTGTTACTGTATTTTAAATGGTTTGTATGAGTAACTGAGCAATGAGAAATGGAGAGAATTTGTTGAGATGTGGAAGCTATGTTGCATGGATACAGATACGGGTATTGTATCGGATACGATATGAATACGGCGATACGATAATTTTCAAAAATCTAGAATACGATACATCTATTATATATATATTTTTTATTAATTTATATATTATATTTAGATAATCATAACTTAAATCAAATTTTTTATTAAAAATTAAATACATAACATAAGAATATATTAAATACTATAGTTACTAGATATAACACAAAGGAAACTTTGGTGTAGTGGTTAAAGCTTTTGACCTCCTCAACAGAAGCTCAAGTTCGATTTACGCGAGGGGCAGAAAAAAAAGGGAAATTTTTGCTGGTTCACTGGTGCAGTTCATCGTATCCACACGTATTCCGTCATATTCGTGAGTTTCAACGGAGTATCAGCGACCGTATCGGCCAAGTAAGGATATGCCACGTAGGCAGATACGCCAGCTGGCGTATTGGATACGTATCGGTGCTGTATTGGACGCGTATCGGTATCCGATACGTGTCCGATACCGATACGCGGCCTAAACTGGCGTATCCATGCAACATAGTGTGGAAGTGTCAAAATTTGACAGCTATGTTTTGTATGAGAAACTGAGCAATGATAAATGGAGAGAATTTGTTAACTATTCGTTGTTTCTACGGATTATTTGTAATTGCTACTCTTTTTTTCAGTTTCAAAAATTTATGGGAAATGGAGAGAAATTGTTGAGATGTGGAAGTTTCTGCCGACCTTCCAATTTTCTTGGCATTTGTCTTGACAGAAATATGGCTACTCCATTACTCCAACCGTACGCGGAACTCTTTATTTCCCAGTGCAAATGTTCTCTAACATAAAGACACATAACTGAGTGTGGCGTCCACTGTCATTTGCTAATTCTTTTCTTCGTAATGCACCAGGTCCAGGTGGTCTTTCCTCACCCCGTCTATTCCTCCTTCTTTTATTTATTTTATTTTTGAGAAACTTGGGAGTGGCCGTCAAGGAACCCCGTCTATATCTCTGCTCCAAGCAACTTTCCCGCCGCCTTCTTCTCTCTCTTGCTCGAGTGTAAACCCTAGGCTTTGGCAATGGCGACCACTCAAGCCCACGCACCAGTATCCACCATTCGTGCCTCCTTTCAGCGTCTCCACTCTCCCACCAAAACCCAATTGGTACATTTCGCATCCAACCCCTTCATTTTTGCTAAATTCGGCAAGACATCTTTATCTTACAAACCATCCACAATCAAACCCTTAACAACACCGCGGGCCACTCCTTCCAGTTCTTCTCCGACCACCTTCCATGGCCAGTGCTATGTCCTAGGTGAGAACATAGACACGGATCAGATAATCCCTGCGGAGCACCTAACTCTCGTTCCATCAAAACCCGACGAATACAAAAAGCTGGGATCTTTCGCCTTTTCGGGTCTTCCCTCTTCTCAGTACCCGATACCATTTATCGAACCCGGTACTGATTCCACCAAGTACTCAATAATTATAGGGGGTGCCAATTTCGGATGTGGGTCGTCTCGTGAGCACGCTCCTGTAGCTCTTGGTGCGGCTGGAGTGCGGGCTGTGGTCGCGGAGTCGTATGCACGAATCTTCTTTAGAAATTCTGTTGCAACTGGAGAAGTTTACCCACTGGAGTTGGAACTGGAGGGTGTGAATAAACAGTGCAGCACTGGAGATGTTGTGACAATTGATTTGGGAAAAAATCTGTTGATTAATCATACCAAGGGGAAAGAGTTTGTTCTGAAGCCGATTGGCGATGCTGGACCTGTTGTTGATGCCGGGGGTATTTTCGCATATGCAAGAAAAACTGGAATGATATCTTCGGTTTCGTAAGGTGATTTTTTTATATTTAAATATCTGGTATTTGAATTTACTGATTCATACCAATGCAAGCACTGTTAGGAAGAAACCATGTGCACTGTCATTTCCATTAGTTGATATCTCAATATATTGAGGGGCGGATCCAGGATTTTTGTCAGGGGGCACAAAAATAGCGAATCGGATTTAAATAGCTAATCGGATACTAGATAAAAAACAATGCTCTAACTTATAATTTCCAATGCTTTGACTTTTATTTTCAATGTTGTTGACTTATAATCCTAATTGCCCCAATCATAATTCAAGGAATTTATCCTAATTTTAACTTTAATCGGGTTTAAATCCATTAGCTTACCTGGTACTAGATAAAAAACAATGCTCTAACTTATAATTTCCAATGCTCTGACTCCTAATTGTCGGTGCTTTATACTTATAATCCTAATAACCAATCATAATTCAAGGAATTTATCCTAATTTTAACTCTAAATTTAATCCGAATTACATATCAAAATTCCAGAAGGGGGCAAAAAAGAAAAAATTTCGGGGAGGGGCGGGGTCCGGATCCTCTAAAGTAACCCAATTTTTGAGTTTAGATCTGGACCGTCTGATTCGAATCCGGGCCAATCCGGCCTGAGGTGGAGTTCACGGGGCCCCTTTAATCTGATGGCCTGATTCGAATCTAACGGTCCAAATCTAAACTAAAAAATTGGGTTACTTTAGGAGATCCAAACTCGGGGGAGGGGAGGGGGGGGGGGGGGGGCAAAGTTGGTCCGGATCTATTAGACCTCCCTAAAACCTTAAAATCCAGTGGGCCAGTCACCCCCCTCCCCCCTCCTTATTTGTGGCCATGTGTACAATCTCTCTGTTACTGCATGTTGTTTTGTAATTTGTAATTTGTTAGTATGACCATTTGACAGTGTCTCTTTCTTTTTCCTTCTAGGCCAACTTGGATGCACCTCTGGAAGATATTAGCAGTGCTTTTATAATGCCGAAAATTGTGGTTTTCTTGAATAAGGTAAGCGAAATTGATGTTTTGTGTAGGTGTCTTGGAACTTTTATGTACTTTATTTAGGGTTAAGTAGTTATTTGTAGTTGGTGCTGTTATAAATAAACAAGTTGCACTATGCTTGTGTGGTTGAATGTTTTGAGATAACGAGTAATGTAAGAAATTAATTTTAGGAAACTGGGAATTAATAAAATCCTGGTTTTGCATGTTATGTCCTTTTATTTCACATCCAAATAAGAGATATCTTGTATCTGAGATCAGATTTTTGGTTGAAAGAAAAACAGTAGCTACTTCATGAGCTTCCACTATTATGTACAACAGTTGTCGTTTTTCTCAGGGGAATCGCGCAACGAGTTGTTCAGTGTATTGTTTTAAACTGAATTTATTATGCGTTTTTGTTTCTTCATTTTATTTCATTCTTCTTTTTCTAACAGTACCAAATATTTACAGTATTTGCATCAGAAAAATTCTACACGAGCCTGCAAAAATCAGTTCATGTACTGGTAGCAGCCAAAAATTTTCAGGTGTGCAAAGTTTCTAAGGTTTGTCAATGTATAGAGAGAGTTTAATATCATTTCTGGTCATTTTTGGAAAATGTAGAGGTTAGAAAAGAAACAGGAAGTATGACAAAATTTTGCCAAAAAGTGAAATCCTTCAGTTACTAACCAAACTTGATATAACTCCAACAGCCATAGTTAGCTTTCATTGCACATTTCATGTTCAGTTTCGCTTTAATCGGAGCTGTTCATTGTTTGCGTCTATATCTGGATCTCTTTGAAAAGAGAAAACCACCTGTACAACTACATGAAAAAGCAACCCCATGTTCCCTAAACCAAAAAAAAAACAAAACAAAACTAAAACTAAACTTTCAAAATAGTTTCTTTTTTGAACTCAGCTCTTGTTGTGTATTGGATTGGAGCCTCGTCGTACCTTCCTCTTGCTCATACGGGTCGTACCCAGTGGAGGTGGAACTGCTACCAGACCATTTTTTGCATTCGAGTGTACAAATTGCACAGATGCACTGACATGCATCTCCTTCATTCTGATTCCATTGTTTATTCTGATACTATGAGCTATAGATGAGTATACAAATAAGAGGCAAAGAATGAGTAGAACAGGATAAAACCTAGAAGAGTTGGTAGTCATTTCAGAAGTTAGAAGAGGAGAGAGGGTTTATTGGTGTTGTGCTCTCTTGTTTGGATTTATTTATATATATTTTTGTAGATATCGGGTCTAGATTTCGGTCTAAAAGCACTAAAGAGTGATTCTATCATTCTAAGGCTGTTTTAGAAGGTTCGGACTGAATAAAGAGATTGCGGTACAGTTACAGACCTTGGAAATCGCAAAATTAAAGCATGATTGGAATGGAATTCATGTCACCTAAGGTAACTCGAATTTTGAGTTTAAATCCAGATCGTCAGATCTGTGCTGTGCATTACATCTCATGTTAGATTGGTCTGGATTCTGATCGGACGGTCCGGATCTAAACTGAAAATTTGAATTACTTCAGATGATCCAAACTCATTGGAATGTGGGTCTAATTTCGGAGTACTAGTTTCTTTTGTCCTGTTATATTTTCGTGAGTTATAAATGGTTACTAAGTTTGATGTTGTCAAGCAACCGAAATGCTTCTTCAATTTCAAAGTGTTCAAGTTGTGTGTTTGGTCATTATATGGAATGAAAATTGGGAAATCGGGGTGGTTTGAGGTCATCGGATCAAATTTAATATGATTCAGGCTAGAACTGTTTTATTCGGATCAAGATTCATGTGAACAACTTTAAAATTTTTCACATGAAATTGATGTGGATTGGACGGCATTGTCGGGATCGGGGGCGGAGGCAGAATTTTGAATAATGGGGGTAAAAAATGCTATAAGTCCTCAAGTTGTACACATTTTAATAGTCTATTTTTCTTGAAAAATGAATGAGGATCAACTATATAAAATTTTCAGAAAATCTATAAGAGTCATTTTTTAAGTACTCTTAACATTTAACTATAAAATATACAAAAGTAACATATATAATAATTAGTTTTTGAAAATGAATGGAGGTCAATTAATTCATGTATGTGAATTCGCCCTTGGTCGGGATACCACACCGGACCGAAATTAATCTGATAACCACTTAAAATTGGAGGTTAGAAGACGGTAACCAACTATGTACGCTGTGCCGTTGAGCGAATAATATTTTTTTCAGCATTTTATGCTCTCTCCCTTCGAGTTTTTTTTTTTTTAATTTTCTTTCAATAATTTATTTACTGCGAAAATAGTGAAATTAATCAGTAGATTCTAAAGGGGCCAACTCTGATAGACCCCTTTAATTTTTTGAAATCTGACTTTAAAAATAGCAATAACCAGTTAACCACGCAAGCGGAGCAGCCGAGCAGGTACTTTGCTTTCTCGTTGCGTTTGGACTTTGTTCCCTTTCTGGCATATACAAACGAAAAGCATTTTTTCTCACATTTGCAATTGAAATCTCGTATGATACACTATTCTTCTTTATGACGCTTATTATGTGCGCCACTTTAATTTACAAAAGGATATGTTATTATGTGACAGCTGTAATAATCATTTAAATAATTATCAAAGTACAATAAAACATAAAATTATAAATATGTGCGCTTTAAAATCAATCGATCATTCAATGTACGATTTGAAAAAATAGCGAATTATTTCATATCAATACTTGGTTACTGGCTAAATTAATATACAAATACATCAAATTAGTATGTAATCTACCGAAAATCAGGCGTCCTGATTATCGTATAAATTTTCTTTTTATTTCGATAACAATTTTTATTGTTGTTGCATTTATGATGCAAACATAATGTGTGAATGTATCCCTTGATAAAATCTTCGCATTGTGTAATATCAAGAGCATATTCGGCAATGAGAATTTTTTATAATAATTTGATAATTCTCAAAGTAAAAAATTCCAGTAAAAATTTGAAAACATAAGTATTCGTGGGTACATGAGCAATTTTTTATGAAGTTATTTTTTTCCCCTTCTGCATTTTTTTTTAGAATATGTAACACCAATATCAAATATTGATAGAGATTAATATAATTGTACATATTTATCCAAAAAAAAATTTATTGGCACATTTGGATCGCTCATGCGCAACTTATTGTACTATTCAGTTATATTTTGTTTTATTAATATTAATTAGCCTTGAGTTTAATGACCAATTCTTGTAACCGTTCAAATTTTTTTTTGATGAAAAATGAGGATCTGAGTCCTCATTTGTTATCTGTAACCGTTCAATTTTGATCTGATCGATATACATTGAGCCAAACCAGTACTAGTGCAGCTATAGATAATGCTACTTAAATTTATGGGAAGACATTTTAACAGTAAATGACATGTTGTATCGCACAACAATTCATCTAAAAGTAATATAATCCAAAATCGGATGGTTCCAAATATTCTCTCGGCTGTTGGCATTCTAAGCTTGGTTATATCTGGGGGTATGTTTGGTTACAAAACAAGAATAGTTAGAATAGCTAAATTAAGAATAATTATTGTTTGTCATATTAGAATAGCTAAATCTCAAAACCTTTACGAATAGTTTATTCTAATAAGACAAAAATATCAGCGACGTACCGATATTTTTTTAGCACTATCCGGCTAATAAAACATCGATGATGCACCGATACATGCAACCGATGTAATAGACGCATCCAACCAAATGCATTTGTTTGATCTTAGTCAAACCAAGTGCAAACTTCAATCCGAGTTTCCTACGACTTTTTCTTCTAGCCAACTATGCTATATACATCCTAAAAAAAAAAAAGTAAGTACCGGCTAGAAAATGGTTGGTACTGTATTAAAAAAAAATTTGAGTACCGGTTATTTTCCGGTTGGTAATGAACTAAATTAAATACCGGTCAGAAAATGACCGGTACAGATATTTTTAGATCTGAGTATATTAATTAATTTCTATTAAACTTTGGATATTAATAAAAATGTCGGGGCCACGGCGGCTATTCTATTGTTGAGGCGGAAATATGAAAATGATTGATTGCTTATGTAGTCAACACATGCTGCTCTGTTTTGCCATATTGATCGTTAGCACTTGTCAATTTAGGCGGCCTCGTCAGCAATGAGTCGGCTAATATTTCACTACTTTGTATTATAATTTGTTATTTTCAATATATTGTGGTCGTCTCGTAATATACTTCTTCTTGTTATTCTCTCCTTACATTTTCTGGAAGTGTTCACTGTTGTGATTTCTTGTAGTATTTTCCTTCAAAATTGCATAACGTATGCACTACGTAGGGGATCGATATGCTGTTTATGTGGTGTCATGATCCTGTTATTATATGGCTACTTTTGATGCCACATCAAAAGCCATATAACTAGTACAAGTTGAGAATTCTTTCTCTATCTCCCGAAATTTTTTTAGTTGACACCTCTCAAAAATTAAATTAAATGAATACCACTCCTGAAGTCTAATTTTCAATCCTACCACTCTCGCTAACCCAGTTCGCGTACTAAATAAGTTGGTGCGCGGACTGGGTTGGCGCACCAGTTGTTTTGCCGAAACCAATTCAAAATATTGCTACCGCATTAATTTATATTATAGGCCCTACCTTTATTGTTTTATAATTTTTTAACAAATAGAAGGAGGAGAGAGAAGGTAATAGGGCCAGCCTCCAAATTTTAATAAGATTTAAAGGAGGAGAGAGAAGGTAATATGGCATTAATTTATAAGTTTATGGGCCCCATCTTTATTGTTTTATAATTTTTCAACAAATAGAGAGAGGAGAGAGAAGGTAACAGGCCCGACCTCCAAATTTTTATAAGATTCAAAGAAGGAGATGCTGCATTATCTGGGTGCGCCAACCCAATCCGCGCACCTGCCATTTTGGTGCGCGAACTGGGTTAGCGAGGTTGGTAGTATTGAAAATTATTCCAAACAGGTCGTATTCATTTAATTTGATTTTTTTTTGGTGTCAACTAAAAAAATTTCGGCTCTATCTCCTTTGATGAAATAGCTGTAGATTCATAAACATAAAGATAATTAGTACAACAAGTTTAAAAAAAGAACAAAAACTTAAAAACTTAACAACCATGACATTACCATATTTCTATATATAAATTTTGTATATTTAATTGTGACTTCAAAATCAAGAAGAACTCGTATCCTCTCTAGTTCTCACCGTGTAGAATAAGGAATCTGCACCCGTTCGTTTTAATCTGCATTTTAATGAACCTGGCATGAATTTTGATTGGTTTGGTATGGTTTGAATTTTAATTTAACCTGGCCTTGTATTACAAATTTGCATGATAGCATTACTTTCTACCCACCATGCATGTTCACACATTTATAGTATACACAATTTTCTCTTCTCAATTTAAAATTTAACGAACAAAATATTCCAATAATTGGACTTGATATAAACACTCTTAAATGCACTACTAAAGAAAATATACAAATTAAGTATGACAATATATTTTGTACCTGGACCGTACCGTAATAATATATTTTCAAAAATACCGTAGTTTATTTTATTATGCAAATTTTTTATTGAATTTTATGAGCTGCACACGAAATCTATCTGTATTATGGATTTTGCTAATATGCTACGCGTAGCATAGAGCCCCTCCGTGCTACTCAATTTTTGAGTTTCAAAATCCTAACGGTAGATCCGAACAGCTCAACATGATCTCCATATGAATATGTTACTTGCAAACCAAATTTTACATTTTTTAGAATTTTTTTACTATTTATTAAGCCACTTTGAAAATCGCTGATTTAATGGTCCAGAAAAGTTTACTGTTGTGTACAAATTAGTGTTTTTTCAAAGTGGCTTAATAAATAGTAAAAACATTCTAAAAAATGTAAAATTTGGTTTGCAAGTACATATTCATATGGAGATCATGTTGAACGGTTCGGATTGACCGTTAGGATTTTGGAATTATTCACTAAGTGAAATTTATTACTATGGAGCTAAATGTGTGAACTATCATGATTTCCATAAAGTTTGAAGGCTTATTTATTTAGTTTTCTTATTTCTGATCTTGCTTCGAATTTTTAATTGGATGATCCATATGGATATGAAAAGGCTGCTAAAACTCTACTATTTTGTGTGGCCCAATAAAAATAGAGAAAAACTATTTATCTGCTTTTCGTAAAAGGGGAAAACAAAAAATAAATATCCGTTTTGGATCGGGGTTTTGAACCCGACGTGAATCGAACACGCAACCTTCTGATCTGGAGTCAGACGCGCTACCATTGCGCCACGGATCCTGTTGTTAATATTCTGAAAGATAAATGTAATATCAGAACATAGACCGTACCGTAACTAATTTATATCTATTATATTTTCAACATTATAAAAACTGCACGATACGGTTATAACTGGTGACATCGAACAATCCCCTAATCTAACAAGGATTCGAATCACCAAACAGGGTACTGCATTATAAGGTTTCTATTTCATCATTCCCTTGCCTTTTCCTTTTCCTTTTCCTTTACCTAACATTGCTATTCTCCTAAAGAGCTTCAAAATCCTACCCGCACATCTCCTTTGTGATCCCCATGACATGGATCCAAACCCAATACAACCCCTTACTTGCCCAAGTGGCTTTCTCCTTCTCATTCCACTCGACCCATCAAGACCCGAAACCCGAAAACTAGGTACTTTGGTGCTGTTCTCACATTGGAGACTCTTCTTCAGTGACATGATCTCTTTTTCAAGTGTTTGAATCCGAAAACTAGCCGAATCATACTCTTTATTTGAAAGTGAAGTTGAAGGGGGACAACCGTCATAAGGACTTGCCGAGTTGGGTGTAAGTGTCCCGGTTATGGCGAGTTCGCTTGCTTGCATGTAGCGGAACGAGCCAGAGCAATCTTTCACGGTTTGATGCGTGTGTAGTTGTTGGAGGAAAAGAGCTTGCATAATTAGTCGAAGAGGCATTTGGTTATTTTGTACCGCGTGCACGCATGTTTCCTGCGATAGTTTTCGGCATTCGAGGTAGTTGCACAGAGAGGATTTCTCTTCCCTTGATAATCCAGAATGTTCCTGAAAGGGATGAATAAAATTCAGATATTATAAATGAAGAAAAGGATGGTCAAATATTTTTGCACATTCTTTTTAAATATACAAGTAGCCAAGTATTCTACCAAAGTTTGATATATTTCCTACATTTGTTTTATTTAAAGCTCTTCATGTATGCATATTTCCTACATTTATTTTATTTTATTGGTCAATGGTCAATTTTCAAGCACTGTAACTAAAGTTAGATTTTCTCACCAGTAAATATGTGGTAATAGCTGCATATAGGTGATCATGTGTTTCCCGTTCGACTGATGGAATTACCTCAATTAATTGCACAAATCTCTCAAATCCAAGACTTGGGTCAGAGGCAATTTGCAGGATATACCGGTCCCACAAATCAGCGACTACTGACATATCACGCAACAGGGTTTGGCCTTGACATCCATTCTTTCTCTTTCCAACAACATACATCTTAACAATTCTCTCCATTGTTTCCACTTCTAGACATGACCCGACTGAGCCCGACTTATTTCCCTTTTCTGGCAAGAGAAAATCAGCATCTCTTGCCAAGTGTAAGACAGAAACAACTTTTTCATGGATCATAATCTTTGAATCTTTACTAAGCTTAAGGCTTAGGGATCTTGAAAGAAGTGCGAAGTAAAATGCCACTGGTATGGCCATGCCAGCCTTTTCTTCTACTGGTAGTAGTTCGATTATACCTTCAAATATCGTGGAGACCTTGGTATTGGCATTTTCAATTCCATTTTCTTCACTTGTTTCTTCCCAAAATTTGTGGGTCTTTTTTGAAAGCACCCATTTATTTGCATAAAACATGATAATTGGGCCCACATACTTCTCTCTCATCCCTTGTCGCCTCAATGACCCAATGATCTGCTTAAAAAACTCAAAAGGAAGAGCAATAAGATCTTTTATCCATAAATCTTGGCCCGCTCTTTCCTTTACAATCTCACAATTCCAGTTTCGACCCGTTAAACCTTGCATTGACAAGGCTGGACTGTTGGTTTTTCTCTCGGGTTCTAAAATTTCCATACATGCCATGAAAGCTAATGACTCGACACATCGACTGACAATTAATAGCTCCTCTGATACTGGTATGAGTGGTACGCATTTTTGGAGCACGATTAGTGTGTCGTCCCAATTTTGGAACACGACTTGGTTCAGGTATAAGTCTGATCTTTCTACCAGGTTTAAAGGGTGGTGGTATTCTTCAGTCATTTCTAAGAAATCGGCTGCACAACGTAAGGCCGATACATTAAATGGGTCTAGAATCAGTGGATAGTCGTATGTGAACAGCATAACCATCTCAAAGGATTCTGACCCGCCTGGGAAGTTGTCAGGTAGTTCGATTTCAGAGGAGCCTTGCAATGCCTTGTTGAAGTAACCACATTTTGAAATTAGGGGTTTCTGCATAAATAATACAGGTGAAATATTGATTTATAGATCTAAGATGATCAAGAATGGGGATATAAAGCAAGCCTAAAATGATGCTTAAAATATAATTGATTAGGCCTAAATTGATCCTAGCTGGGTATTAGCAAGTTCGCCTCTGCATCTATTACTATTCAGCGTCGTACGACGCAGAGAGCCATCCATCTCCAATGAAAATTGGACAGTTTGGATCATATCAAAATTCCCTTCCCCTGTCTATTATTTAAAGACCGTCGATCAAGGCTATCCTATTTTTATTGGATCATCTGGATTTAAAAATGTACATTCTACACAAATTCCTGAGAGTGCATCTGAAGTGGCATATTCTACTCTATTTCCTACCATTTCAGTTTGTTTTGCCAGTTCAAAACTCTTGGATCTGGCGTTTTTAATTTTCTCTGGTGAAGTTTTTATTAAATAAAGCAAATAGAGCTGGACATCTATTTTTCCACAAAAAAAAATAATAATAATTCTGTAGCATTATGAAGAAATATCCATAAACAGAAACTTAAACAAATATTTTTCCTGACTGGTGCATGTTAATGGCAATGAGCTTAACTTTATAAGAACATGCCATTTTAAATAAGAAACCCAATTCATTAGTTACTAAAATTACCTTGTGCAGCTCGAAAATTTTACCGCTTACACGAACAGAAATTGATGGCTCCAAATTGGTCTCCCTAGTCCTGAATATATATTATAATCAATGTTAGTATGTTACTTAAGAAAATCTCAATTAAAGAAAAAAACTATAAAGAGTTCCTACTGGTATATATGGTACGTGGTCGGTTTCATGAGAAATCAGAGTTGATCCACAGAAGATGGTACTGATCCAGTACCATTCAATCTGTGAAAAAGTTTTACAAAGCAACTATAGAGTATAGACTCCCACTAACAATTAAAACAACTTACACAGTCAGAGAGATTACCTAATACAAAACGCTAAACAGTTTCAACAGCAGAAAAGATACAAATAAAACTACAACTAAATCAGTTGACTTCACTAAAGTAAAATTACCAAGAGAGAATTCTTCTTCTCAGCAGTAAAGCTATGTTGGGACTTGAATAGGGGCTTGATCCCATTAATGGACTTGTTCTTCCCTTTGGATACTCCATGAAGGGTATATCAGATAATGATTTTCTAGTTTGAATGTGAAATTCAGTGTTAAATGGTATGTAAAGGAGAGAGAATGGAGGTGTGGAAGTTGTAGCGTTGTGCCTTTTTAAGAGGACTGTATGTTGAGCAAAGAGCTCAAGGTCTTGGTTTAAACAAAAAAGAGTATTATTTTCCCTTTCAGATGTCTAGGAACCGGTATATGTATCATCTCCATTTTGAAAACTCATCTCTCTCTCTCTCACACACACACACACACATCAACAGCCTTTGGGTTCATACATAATTTATTATGTTCAGGCTTAAATTCTAGAAAAATAAATAAACAGCATATACATTTATTACACTTTTAGTCAAATCTTTTATCATGAGAATTAGATTATATTTGTATATATGATTAAATTTTGTTAATTTTGTTAATTATTACAATTGTCGCAACACCTATCAAAATCAATAAAATAAAATTACAGACATATTTTATGTAATTTAGAAAAATCAAGTATCAAATTTGATACAATTTGAAAATCAATTGATTCATCAAGTAATAAATAAATTAACGATTCAATTTACCAATTTTATAAAAAATATATATAATATGTCCTGCATTTACTTGGTGATGAAATAATTCTTAAATTATATTAAATAAAATATATGATCAATCTAAATGATAAAAATAAATCTACAATTTTAGTTTTAATTTTCATTATACTTTAATGTCAATTATCATAATTATCATTTATCAAATAAGTTTAGTTGTCAATATAAAATTTCTTTTTTTGGTGAAAGTCCGAAGGCGATTGCATTGATCCAACTTATACATTGAGCTACTTGTAAAATCATCTAATTTGCTATTTCAGGAAATACCATATACGCGAAGCCAGAGAATGTGAACTGGTCTATTCGCGCCCGATTAGCAAGTAGGTGGGTCTTCCGAATTTCTTCTCTGAAAATGTAGACACAACAGTAATTTTCGAGTTGCTTGTCGAACCCTTCTTTGAGGACGAAACGTCTTCTTCTTTCCAATATCGATGCCACCTAGAGAAATGCGCACCGAGAGGCACTGAATAAAACCAAATCGGGAACTGAATCAACCGGACCAGGACAGTCACCACTCAACCGAGAAGGCACTTAGTCAAATGGACCAAGAACTGAATCACTGGTCCAAGACTGTCACCACGCAGAAATCCCGCGATAAAGAAAAGAAGAAGAAGAGAGGAGGAAGGAGACAACTCTGCTCGAATAGAACAAGTCGAGGTAAACCGGACAAATGAGAAGGGATGGAGGGTGCAGGGCTGAGTCGGAACAGCCCGACTGAAGTCGACTCTTAAAATCACCCTTTCTGTTCAGGGTGTTCATCGGGTTCGGCTCGGTTGAAACCGGAACCGAATTAGGCAAACCAAGTTTAATTCGGTTTCAAAAAATAAAACCGAACCGAACCGATTTAGCATGCACCGAACAGAACCGAGCCAAAAGTTTTATTTCGGTTTGTTCGGTTCAACCAAAATATATTTTTTTCATTTAAATCAATTGATTTATAATAAACCGAAGTATATTATGAATAAACCGAGGTATTAAGAAATAAACCGGGATATTAAGAATAAACCGAAGTATTTAAAGCTTGATTAAGAAATAAACCGGGGTATTAAGAAAGAAAACCGGGGCAGTCCGGACCAATTCATAATATATAAAATTTCGGTCAGTTCGGTTTATTTCGGTTTTCAAAATTTCAAAACCGAACCGAACCGATATTATAATTCGGTTTTTAAAAAAGCAAACCGAACCGAACTATTAAATCGAAAAAAACCGAATCATTTGATCCGAACTGATTCGGTTCGGTTCAAAACCAACTAAACCGGACCCATGAACACCCCTAACTTCTGTTCACCTTTTGAATCGCCTGCGGAGATACCAAGGTAGAGCGGAGTTTCTTATTGCTCCTGAATTATATAAAATTTCTTTTATTGATAATATGAAAAGAGAAATAAGTGAAACGGATTCAAAATTCACAACTAAGAAAGTTCGTAGATAAACACTTGCAGGAGATCTTCTCACTTCAAAATTATTTCATTAACGAAGAACTTCTCACTTCAAAAAAATGTTCAATTCAACGTTGACTAATATTTTTGGATAAAAGTAGAAAGCGAGTTGAGATATTATTTATCTTTCTCATATCATAGTTCATAAAGGACATAATTAAAAAGAGTGAGACTATGGTAATATGCATATTACATATCAATCCGTACTATGGATCTATATCTGTATTTTCAAAGTCTAAACAGTCAATCCAAACCATTAAACATAATTTCTATATAAAAATGTGCTTAGAGATAAAATTATACATTTTTTAGAATTTTTTACTATTTTTTTTAGATAGATTGAAAATTACTATTTTCGGATGGTTGAAAGTTTTTTTTTATTAACAACATAATTTCCATAATAAAAAAAAAAAGTTGATCTACAAGTACATTTTCATATGAATATTATGTTGAACTATTCAGATCGACTGTTTTGACTTTAAAAATAAAAATATTAATTCATAGTACGAACTAATCCCCATTATGGTTGAGAGTTTTTTTATTAAATGATTTTCATATGAAACATGTTGAACTTGTAAAAAATATAAAATTTTATTAACAACATGATTTCCATAATAAAAAAAAGTTGATCTATAAGACATTTTTATATGAATATTATGTTGAATTATTCAGATCGACTGTTTTAACTTTAAAAACAAAAATATTAATTCATAGTACGAACTAATCCGCATTATGCATACATTATCATAACCTCACTCATCTCTAATTAAATTAACAAAAATCGTTGAAGACCTGATTTGGAAGCTCCATTTGAAGGAATAAATGGAGAGGATGTGAGGGCGTGAGTAAATGGCAGGTAGAGGGATATGTTGGATCACACACCGTACATGCATGGATGTGATTAAAAGAAAAAAGGGAACTCTGTTTACGAAGTGACGACTATTAGTCGAAAGCAATAAGATAATACGAGGGAACGGTGACTGAGGGCGCACGAATGGGAGGGTTGGCGGTTGAATCCCAATTTTAAGGCTTGGAATTCGGATCCTCCTATTCCTGGATCAAGCACCTAATTCCTTATTAGCTGCTTTAATTTATTGGCCAATAAGAGGAGGCTGCTTTTCTTATATCTAAGCCGTTCGTTCAAACACCACTAACGACTCAGATTTTCTTGTGTATATTCACTTTCTCTGCGCTGCCCCTGCCCGTTTCTTTTATTATCTTATTCTTAAAAAAAAATTCGCAGAAGTTGTGAAGTTGAAGTCGTGAGAGGGGCTCAAATTCTCAGTGAATGACTATTGTTGAAGGACCTTTTTATTTCTAACAAATTTCGCTACCGCCTCACCTCGTTCTTTTATCATCTTCAAAAACAGAGAAAACAATCAAATTCACTTCCTCTCCGAACAAAAACTCAAAATCTCAATCCATTATTTATTATGGCTATTATGGGAGATGAGTTATGGTGAGTTGTGGAGTAAGAATTCTTTCTTATTTTACATCTATATTGTAAAAATTTAAAGTTCAAATAGTCGTTCAGAACATTTTATATGACTCAACCACCAGTTCAACACTGTTAGAACTATGTTATCTATTGCTATCAATTTTAGATGAAATTTTTTTTGTCATGAATGTGTAAAAATTCATTTTTTTCAAGGCACTTTAGAAGAAGAAATGTATATAACTCAACCACCAGGTTACCAAAAAGAAACCATTCACAATTTTATTTATAGATTAAAACAATCTCCTTGAACATGATACACAAAACTCAACAACTTTTTTACTTCTTCATTTTGTTAAAAAGCACAATAGATTTCTCAATGTTTGTCAAACACCAAAGTAATTCAACCATTGTTTTTGTATATGCGAATGACATAACCATTACCAACAATAATGACAAAGAAATCAATAATGTAAACAAATATTTAAAAGGAAATGTTTAATTAAAGATCTAGAAAAACTTTAAAACTTCCTAGACACTGAAATTGCTCACTCAATTAAAGAATTGTTTTTTCTCGAAGAATGATACCTTTGAACTATTGAAAGAGATATGTAAACTTTGTATAAAACCTGACACTTGAACTGTTGAATTTATTAAATGGTACGCCCGTTATGGGAAACCCGAATCTAAAACCCGACCCGTTATGAAGAGGTGCCGACCCGTTATGAAGAGATGCATTGGTTTTATATAAACCGTATCCTTCTCTCTGTTAAAAAAAGTGTGTGAAAGTGATAGCCAAGAAAGAGAGAAAAGATAGAAAGCACCAAGAAACACTCTGTTAATACTTGAAAGTTTTAGGTCGTGGAAAACGCAAGCGTTTCCGGCTTCGGCTTGTGATTTCTTGCAGAACCAGTGATACTGCTACGTTCACAAGATTCCGCTTCCGTATAAAGATTAACGGAGTAATTTGTAAGTTCTATCCGTTCTTTTTCGATGCATTTGGTTTTCTGACTTTAATCAAAACTAAAACAAAATTTGCTTAAGTTATGGTGGGGATGGTAGTTAGTGTAATTTGGTAAGTTGGTAGGGGCTGATTTGTAAAATTGCATGATACAACTTACTTGTGTATAATCAACAACGCGTGAAAAAAAGGACCCGCACGTGAGCAGAGTGCAGACCTTGGGCAGAAGGGCAGGCCTTAATTACACATCTCTCACGGAGCACAAAATCTGAGTCGTTGGTAAATTTTGAACGGCTCGGATGAAAGAAAAACAGGGTTCTGCTATAAGCTAAGAAAAGTAGCAGATAGAACGCCGCACCCTGCACGCCACGGCTGCTAAATTCCCGGGCCATTTTGAGCCCACCTTACATTACATCTCTTATTTTATTATTACTTCTTTGGATAATGGGCCCATAGCAATGGGCCAGGGCATGAGGAAACACAAATATTAATTACTATATCAGCTAGTTCTACTGAGATGCTTCATGCTAGATTTGGAGAGCTTTTTTTCTTTTTCCCTTTTAAACTATCTCGATTTTTAAAATAGTGATAACACTATTTCTATTTTATGAACGTATGTGTTTACAAGTTATTTTGAACTCATACATTAAGATATCTAACAATATTGAAAATTTCGTTTAAATATTAAAACAAACAGTCTGGACACTGAACACATACGTTCAGTATTTCCGCGTTTAATTAGATATTTCATTACTTAGAAAAAAAAAATTCAATTTTTTTAAATGTCTAAAATTATGCATTCACAATAATTTATAAAAGGCATGCATTAAAAAAATAGACATAATGTTGCAAATTTTTTACAAAAAATATTATCCTTAAAAGATTTTCAAAATAAGGATAGAAAAGAAAAATTCAGATTTGGGTTAAATTCCGGCCCCACCTACCAGTGAAGATGACACTTTACTTGATCATTACTGATTCATCCAGAAAGAATGGATGATTACTGGAAAATCTTATTAAATTACTTTCGTGACAATTAAATGTGAGATTGGGAAAAGCAATTTACGGGTATTGTTGCCAGATGAATTACCATCCCCTAATTTAAATCTTGGTTGTTGGCTTCTAGGCGGACAAAGTACACCTAGAGACTAGGAGAAGCAACCGCAAAATCTTTCTCACATTCACACTTTGACCAACTTTTTAAATCGTAGTACTTCAGTGTTTTTATTTTTATTTATTTTATTTTTTTAGAAGAGGGTTCGAGTCAAGTTATCTAGCTATTTCTCTAATATTTTCACGAGATCTCTCAAGCTGAATTTTGAACTTGTGATCTTGGGATCCGACTCCGCTGCTCGCCAAATAGGCGAGCAGGCCCTGCTTTTCAAAATCAGGCCGTTGAATTTTTTTCATGTACGGATCTCAACACAGATGAACGGTTCGATTTTGAAAAGCAGGGCCTGCTCGCCTATTTGGCGAGCAGCGGAGTTGGTTCCGTGATCTTGAGCATAGAAAGTTTTACATTTTGTCACTAAATTATGTAATTTTAAGCACATAAAGTATTACATTTTGCCACTAGATCATTAATAAGAGTTTAGTTAAATCGCAAGACTTTAATACTATGCGCTTGCATGGATAGCGCGTGGTGCAGTATTATTGGGAGTCCGGATTCACTAATTCTAAAAGATTTCTATGTCTGATACCGGAGATGATATGAATTCGGGTTCTGCACCCATTATATGTGCTTATGGAGGCAGACATTTTTATTAGTATCCAAAGTTAATTACAAATTAATAAATATACTCATGTTAGCTGGGTAATTTTAAAAATACCCAAATCGGCTATTTAATGGCAGATCAATTTTTTTTAATGGCCGGTTCTTATTATTTTTTTTTTTTTTGATGTTTTAGATTCTATAAATATCCATCTTTCTCTCTCCTCCCTCTCACAACTCACTCAACTCACAGAAGAGAAAGAGAGTAAGGGAAAAAAAAGAAAGAGAAGACGATTTTTGAGTAATTTGAGGCGATTTCCCAGGGGCCAAAAGGATGAACAATAGAAACCAGGTAGGTCGTCCTATCGTGGCCTAGCGAGAGAAGGGTCAATTAGTGATCGAGGTAAAAATAAGGAAAAAAAGAACAACTGTCAAGTATACCGTGATAAAAAGAACTGTCAAGTATGTATGATGGAGGAATTTTTTAGACGGTCTATTCGGTATGAAATTTCAGACGATGATTTTGTGGAAAACTCCTACGGCTCTGGTTTGAAAAAAAAAAAAGGTTGATCTAGAGCCTCCCACATCGAACGATGAGTTTGTTCTGTATACTTATACTGGTAAGGCTAGCACTTCGTCTATTGTGACTGATCCAGATCCGGCAATAGCAGACAAGAAGTTTGTTCCATATACTTTCAAGGCTCATACTAAGAAGTAGAATTATTAGGGTTTAAAATTTGGATGCATTTGAGTTGGGTTCTAAGAAGTATTATTATTTTAGTTGGATGAATTAGAGTTTGTAAAATTTTTGAGTTAATGTATTGACATGCATGTAGACTTAATGTTTCTCTACATTTGAATATGTTAAAAAATAGTAAAGTTATAAAAACTTACATTCAACTAACTCATAACTTAGTCTTAATAAAGTCCACACAAATAAAAGTCAATTTAATTGTTCTAAAAGCAGCATCTAAATAAAGAAGTTCACAACATGCATCAAATGAGAAGAATTTAAATCACCTATTACTACTACGCTTAAAATTAAATCTGAGAAACCGACCAGTTGCAGAAGATGGCCTACCAGATGGCTCTGCTTGGCTTCTAGATGCCCCTGCTTGGTGTTTTGTTGTTTTGTTGTTGAGATCAATCTGATCTGCTAAAGTGTTTTATTGTTTTTAAAGGGAAAAAAAATACCTTTTAAAATACTAGTAGTCAGATGTGTTCAGGAAATGAGAATGTGGCTAAATTTCTACTAAATTTGGTGGTTTTTACTGTTTTTCAATTTCTCATTTTACCAAGGGGTAAAATGTAAATTATGCTTTTGTGTTTCTTTTTTTTACACTGAGTGTTGTGTGTGTTTTTCTATCTCAATCTTTATATAAAGGTGGGTATGTAGACTGCCATGTACCAGGACTGGTACAAGGCATAGTGGGTTGGCAAGGTACCTAGACTGGTACAGTGCATACTGGGAATGGGACGGTGCATAGATGCTTTTTCTAATAAACAAGCACCAGTGGATATATAGAGTGTGAAATGTTCTAAAGAAAGCTGCGGTCGGGATTTAAAAAAAAAATTTATTTTTTATACATGCCAAACTTGACTGAATCTCATAATTTTAAATTTTATTTTTATAAAGTTATTTTCATGAGTTAAACCAAAAGTAGCTGAATCACAACTCAGTACAGGTGTTCAAAGATACATGATTGAAATATCTAATGAATCCCACTTGTAGATAAGCATATAGTTCTTATATGAATTAAACCTTGTCAGATTATTTTCGTGTTTCGAATCTATTAGAAGCGAAGGGTGAAACAGGAGATATACAATTCGTACTTCTTTCAATTATTTTCTCTTTCTTTGTCCGTATAAAAAAGTTCAAGACAAAAGTACAAGGGTAAAATGGAAAAATAGAAATTTTGACAATACTTAAATATAGATAATTAACTCTAGGGGTAAATAAAAAATATAAACAAGAGTTGAGAGACATATTAGATATAATAAATAGTGTAGGGGTAAATAGGAAACCAAAGAAGTTTTTGAGGATAAATAGAAAATTAATCCTTTAGTTTAGCAATATGTATGTGCGAATATGGTTGCAAAGATTTAAATCAATATCTGTTAAGAAATAATTTCTATTTTCCAAAGCCCAATTCCTCAGACAAAAAATTTAGTTATACTTTTTTTTCGAGGAATTAGTGTAGGCATACAAAATTCTTATAATAAACATATGAAATTCTTAATATTTAATTTCATCCGGAGACCTCTCAGGAATATTATTTTTTATGTAGGAAATTATTTAATTTTAGTTTTACAAAATTGTTGCATGTTGGACAGACTGAAGACTTGATGGCCCAACTTTCCATCTCCTTTGTTACCGAAATACAGCCCGTTTATAAAACTCGGACCTTCGTAATTCTCGCGACTCGCCGCGTTTTATCCGGACCAAATCCAGGATTTCACGAGCTGATCCAAGCCCGAAAGAATCATGTAATTCACTCCAGTCAGTTACAAAATATTTTTCCTGGACCAGGTTCTCCTTGAGCCATTATAATGATGTCAACCAACCTCTGGGCTCCACCCTTTATTTAAAGAAACTGGTTCATGTAAAATTTCGGAGCACAAGCATTTCTGGTAAATTGTGGAAAATATTAACTAGGGCTGGTTCACTACAAACATAAAGATACCCTCAGTTGCGGCCTTGTGGGTCCAGAAAATCAGTCTTTTTAGGACCAATCACCCAGTAGACTTGTTTTAAATAATTATTACCACGTCTCCACCGCTTCTCTCGATTTTCCTCGAAGGGAAGTAAAGAAAAAGAAAAGGAAAGGTTCAAGAAAAAGAAAAACTGGCAATAATGGCGAGTGCCCTTCTGTTTCAATCAACCGGATTCGAATTCAACCAATTCCTTTTTTCTCTTTAATTTCCCCCCCTTCTATATTCTTCGGCATTCATCCCTCAGACCACCGAGGATCGTTTGATTAGTCCCAAAATCCACCTTTCCCGATCTCTGTTGGTGGGAATGGGGTTGTTATTCGTGCAATCGCTTCCCGGACCGAAGGTGTTCATGTGTCGGTGTTGCAAAGTCGATTCTGCTTCCCATGATGCGATCCTCTCCAAGAACTTCAGTGGGAGATATGGTCCCGCCTACCTTATCAGCCGTGTGTGAGTTCCTCTTTCAAGATCAATTACATTTCTAATTGCATTAGCGTTATTTTGTAATTGATTTGGCATCAAATTTGTTAAATTGGATGTTTTGCATTAATGCCCTCAAATTTGAGGTTTTTGGAGTGATGGGTCCTTCCAGTGGATGGAAAGGGTTAGCTATTCACTTAGTCTGATACATGCGCTGCTCAATTCATTCTGAGTATAATACTTACAGGGGAAGATTTTGTTGTAACGAAGAGATGTGCAGCGACACTGTGTTGTGGTGCTTACCAGCATCAACTGGTCTGGTACTAACAGAGTGCTGGGCAGGGTCACAGTGTCTTTATCAATAGAAGTTTTTTCCTTGAAAGCAAGTTTTCATTTTATCTTATAATTTACTGATGTCAATGACCAGCGTGAATTTTACTGTGGGGCCGAGTGAAGACCGTCATCTCCTGACAGGGTGGCACATTGTATGTGACGTTTACTGTAGCTGCTGCCAGCAACTTCTCGGCTGGAAATATGTAAGTTTCTACTTACCTCAATTAGCTACATTTTTCTATTCTCATCTCTTATCTTTATAATGTATAACTTTGTGTTTGCCAAGAAAAAGATACTTCTAGAAACCACTTTCAAATGTATATTTGTTTGCCATCTGATGAATACTATCTGGAATTTCAGAAATCTTGTTTTTTTCTTCTTCTGCAAATAGCTAAATACTGATGGATAGTTTTTTTTTTTTTGTTCTAATACTGATAAATAGTGGACAACTATGTATTCATCCATTACTTCCTTTCCATAAGTGGTTAATCTTTTCAATTTGTTCTCGAGTCTTTTATCTTTATGCAAGCTGGTAAATTAAACTAATGGAAAAAAGCACGTACCTTAAGTGTTTTGTTATACACAACGTAATATATGTATGAATACGTAGCTACCTTTATTTATCTATTTCCCCTTTATTCCCACCATTTCTTTCCTTGTAATCTCAGTGAGAACTGTATATTTTGTAGCATCAAAATTGCCAATACTGGTCAGCATAAGATATTAAGTTTAGAGCAAGCTACCAGTAGTCCAGTGCCAGTATCATCTCTTCAATTTTATAGTCTCTTGAATACAAATTTGTGAAGCTTTAACAAATTATGACCCCTTTATTTGCAACTAATATAAATCTTAAATATTAAATAATTTATTTCCTATTTGTGCGAGGGTACCCCCTTAATCCCACTAATTACAAAATGCCTGTGGACTGACTTTATAATGCATTGCCAAATGTCGGCACCAAAACACATAAGCACTTCTCTTTCTTTATATTTTCTCCCACCTGGAAATGAATAGGTAAGTGTATGATATAGAACCGAATATGATGTGTACTTTATAACATCAGAACTTACAAGTACCAGTACTATAACGGTACGTATATGGCTGCCTCTGTTTTTGTTTCTTGTACTGGATATTAAGAGAAATACACACATTCGAGCTCCATTTAAATCATATTGGGCATCTGGGTACCCGGTAATTAATACATGATATTAGTTAATATCTTTCTTGGGATAATGTAGGAGAAAGCGTACGATGAGAGCCAAAAGTACAAAGAGGGGAGGTTCGTGTTGGAAAAGGCTCGTGTGATGAAGGTCGGATGATGTTCTGTTCACAGTTATTTTATATTTTTTGCAAAGTTCTAAATAGCAATTATCGCGTCATCGCGGGAAGGTTAAAAAAACGCTGTAGCTCCGCTATTGCGCCGCTATAGCTAGCTATAGCACCGAAAACGGTTGATAGCGCTGTAACTTTTAAAGCTTTTAAGGTCCGAAAACGCTATAGCTAGCTATTTAGAACACTATTTTATTGTAAGTCTTTAAATTTTTCTATTTACATATATTCCTTGAATATATGACACGGATGCAACATAAGGCGGTCGACGTATCTTTTCTCTGACAACATGGTTCAACCATAGAAAAGGTGTACATATCAGATATTTCACGTAAGTTGCTATGACTAGACTATGTAGGAATTAGGGATTTTGTTTTATAAAAAAAATTGAATATCATTTTACCCATTTCATAATGTTACGCTTTTTTCTTTATTTTTAAATGCAGGTAATTAGATACTAATGTTGACTTGCTGAGGCATCATAATCTTCGCCGATTAATTCAAGTTTTACTAGATTTTCAAATTTTAGATTGCTCCTGGGATTTTTCATTTTCGTGTCTTTTACTCGAGGAGTTTGGTGGTTCTTTCGGTTCTTTTGCTTATAAACCTAAATTAGGTACTTCAAGGTTCAAATAGCATTGTCTCAACAAAAATTTATTTAAGAGCCAAATACTGCTAGGCGGCTGTTTTCCATTTCATGTTTATGTAAAGTAATGCTGAGCCATTCTATTTGTAGGATTCAACTGTAAATTTTGCAAATGCAATTCTATTTATATCTTTTTTATGCTGTTATTTGCTGTCATCGATCAAACTTATGTAAAATGCACATGATATATAAATTTAGGTTGGGTGATATTAAGGGGTATACAAGGGTCAAATTGATCATATTTTTGTCTATATTTTAGGAGCCCGGTTGTGATACTTCCAAATAACTAACCTCCACAATTTAAAAAATAATCCAATTCATACTTTTTTAAGCGGTCGGATTATGCATGTTTAATTGACAAAAAATTAAATATAAAATATAATTAATTATTTTAATAATTAAGAAGTTAGGAATAAAAATATAATATCCAACAAATAATTATATAAAACAGACTTGTAATAAAAATAAGGATCTTGATAATTGTCCCCGCGCCCTTATTCTCCATTATTCCCCTACTTAACTTCTATGCAAAGCACCGCACGCTTTCTCTGTGATTATACCCAACGTTACTTGTAAAAGTTTTGTGGACAATTTGGTCATCACAGGAAAAACATGCGAGAATGTTACAAGTCAAATGGACGTGTCTCTTTTTAAAAATAATAAGGCATAACAAATATTTCAACTATAGAACTAAATAATTAAGTAAATTAAAAAAATTCATATTTAATGAACATGAGGAAAATTAAATAAATACTTTAATTTAAAATATAGAAATAAAAAAGTTGAGTATTTAATAAGAAAAGATAGGCAATTTATAATGTTTCGATGGTCATACTAGCAATTCTACCTTTTAATGTTCATAGCCAATTCGTATTTAAACAAAATAAAATTCAAGTATGCTATTTCCGAATCATATTGGAAAAATAAAGCCTATAATAATAAATTTATTTAGATAAGCGATGGGAAGATTTGGAGACGTCGCCGCCATCTAACTGTTATTTCAAATTCGTGATGATCTCCTTTCAAAATATTTTGTATCATATTTTTTTTTAATCATGCACCTCGCTTAAATGACCAAAATGATCAGAATGTAACAATACAGTAGTGCAACGAGATCATAAAAGATTTGGATTTTACCAAAATTATTTTCTCTTTTCTTCATCTGAATAGAAAAATCAGATTGCCATTCTTTCTTATTTTTCTACCTAACCCTCGGATCAATAACACTATCCAGCTTATAAGTTATAATAGTCAGGGGCAGATTCGGGATTTCGTCAGGGGGACAAAAAAATATCGAATCCGGTTTAAATCCATTAACCAATTAGGTACTCGACAAAAAACAATGCTTTAACTTATACTTTTCAATGCTTTGGCTTGTAATTTCTGATGCTCTGACTTATAATTCTAATTACCAATCAAAATTTAACAGATTTTATTTCAATTTAACCCTAAATTTAACTCGAATTACAAATTAAACGTTCAGAGGGGGGGGCAAAAAAAATTCAGAGAAAGACAAAGTCGGTCGGAACCGATAAATTTCTACTAGAACTCAAAATTTAGAGAGAGTAACTGCCCCTCGAATATACTGGGTCCGCCCCTGATAATAGTGTTGTAATATTTAAAGGGATCGTCGATGATCAGCAAAAAATAAATCTTTTAAAAGTTTTATGCTGACCTCAACGAGCAACGGTAAAAAAAATCGTCCCAAAAATTGTAAAGTGAAACCAGTCAAGATCGATTAACAATTTGATTTGGGCAGGTAAAAGACTAGAAGCGGCAACAAACCATAGAGAAATCTTCACCGTAATGGCCACATCAGATCCGAATTTCCGTAACTCCCAATCAACTTCGGGGATGGGCCCCACAGCCCATGCTACCTCGCCAGTTCCTTGTACATAGCTCCAGTCGCTAGACCCTAGGGGTAAAACAGTCAAAATGAAATACTCCTCTCGCTGGATCTCTCTTTCTTTCTCTGTAATCCGATTTGTGTTGTATTCTCAGTTCTCAGTTTCTCACAAGTCACAATTGCAGATCGACTCGCATCGTAATTAGATGTGTAGCAGAATGAACAGGAGATCCGAAGTTCTCCTTGCGCCTCTCAAAGTCAACAGTTTCTGACAACTTGTTGTGATGCAACGAAATTATCTGCTGCGAGAGTTCTAACCCCATACTAATAACAAGAAGTTCACTGACGTGTGGGGCCCACCCATAGGATTGTCAGTTGAAGGCTTGAAGCTCGTTGCTAAAACCGAGTAAGGGTATTGACAGAGTATTTTTTGCTTCCTGCAGTGTATGGACAATAGAATTAAAGTAGCGCTGCATAAAGCAAACAATAATCTGTCGATAGCTTTACCCCTAAAACTTCCGTTGCTGTAATAAATACGGTGCGTAAGTACGAGTTCTCGCAAAAGTACAACAACAAGCAAAGCAAGCTTAAAAGCTAAATGGACTTGGTCTAAAACTACTGGCAGAGCCTAGAAACTGATTTAGGACCCACATTACAGGAATCGCATAAATTTGAATAATGAATAAAAGAAAGAGGTCTAACTTGATCGCAAAAGTATAACAACGAGCATCAACAGAACGCTCTTCCAAAACTACCCCTCAAATCCAATCACTGAAGTTTACCACCAAAAGATTAAAAAAGAGATTTCAGCCAATTTACAATTAGATTTTTGCCTGCTTGAAATGTCTGAGGCGAACGGCCATGGTTCGCCGGAGAAGTCTGTGCCGGATCCTAGGGTTCAGGCGGTGTCGGCGGCGGCTAGTGGTGCCAGGTACAAGACGATGTCTCCCGCTAGGCTCCCCATTTCAAGAGAACCTTGCCTCACAATTCCACCTGGATTCTCTCCTTCATCGTTGCTCGAATCCCCAGTTCTTCTCACTAATATGAAGGTTTTCGATTTGTACTTATTTTACCACTGAAGTACCAAATGTTGAACTTGACAAGTTTTGTTCCCCAAAGTGTCCTCCATTACTTTGTACAGCTCCCCATCAAGGGAAGAAACTAGAATTTAGCACTTCTTGCTTGTTTTGTCTAGCATTAATTACTCGGTCCTAAATTGGAATTAAGTCCTTGTAGATAATGTTATATTGGAAGTACTTATTATATTGTATTTTCTCTTTTCCTTTAGAACTTTGTGTGGCAAAGAGTTATACATGATGTTACATAAATTGATCTAAGTTTAGTAGACTACTCGTTTAGCCATGACAGCAAACTTTCATTTTAAAATCCCTTATAGCAGCTGAAGTAACTGAGCAAATTAAAAAAAAAAAAAAAGATAAAATAATGCTTCTCGGACGCATCAAACTTGTTATATTTTTTTTTTTTTTAGAATAAAAAAAATTAGGATTTACACAGAAAAATCGATGCTGATTATCATTATGAACTTTATGCTTATTCTCTTTTCTTCAACTTTATTCTGGTGTGCATATATTCAGAATGTGATATAAATATATATGAAAGGACAAAAAAAGAACACTAGGCTGGGTATTGACTTAAGATAGTTGGATGTAGAATATTCCTTTTCTTTTTTGTCTGGCATCAATGCTTCCTCAAACAAGGAACTTTTGTTTTGATTCTTAACATCATTTGCACTATAAACTTTAATGTGATGCAAGAAAATTATTCGTTTAGTATTTTATCTTGACAAATTTTGTTTCTGTTGTTTCCTTGGTTTCTCTAGAGAGAGAAAAGGGAAAATTTGGGAAATATGGAAGTGACTGGATAGAAAGATTTTTATCTGGTTGTTTTGAATACATCTAGTAGCAACTAATTAATTCTAAACAGTATTTTTCACAGCATCTCATCACTTCAGCACAGATTTAGACATTTGTTCTCAGGCAAAGTTATTGATGTTTGACAGATGCATTGGCAAATTTCTTCTTAATTTTTAGTTTTGTCCATGTAGGCTGAACCGTCTCCAACCACTGGTACCATAAATATGTCATCCATAATGAGCAAAATTATCACTTCAGGAAACTTACCTTCACCGAGGGACAACTGCGTAGACAAGTTAAATGAAGATAAAGGTTCTAGTGAGTTTGAGTTCAAACCCCTCCCCAATTCGTCAATACAATCTATGGTATGTCTATCTGCTGACTGTCCCTTCTATAGTTTTATATTCAAGGATTTGTTTAACTCAGTATCTATGCCTAGTTGGCATCATAGTTTTTTGGTCCGGATTTTGATTGCTTGCTTGTGCATATGTAGAATTGAATTTTAGCTGTATTGGAAATGATTAGTATGATATTCCTGTCATGCTGTTGGTGTCAGGGAAGAAAACACACGATTCATAAATGGAAGAAGAATTTTATGAAATAATCGTTATATTTTGGTTGGTAGGAACTACTTTTGTGGAAGTTGCTACTTAGAAAATGGACAGAAAAGGTGATAATTGTAAATCGGTGGTTAATGCTAATGCATGAGATGTGTTTCCTATTGTAGGCTTCACTAAAGTGTGCCTACCAACAAAATGAGTCAGCACCATTCTTTCAAATCCAGAGTCAAGCTCAAACTCAGGCTCACACTTCAAACTCATTGCCTCCTCCTAATGGATCTGGACCCGAGAACAAACCATCCAATGCACCACAACTTATTGAACAGTACCCTTCAACTGACAGCGGGCCTCACGAACCACCTTATGATGAGCAGATCAATGGATCGGATCTTAATGCATCAGGTGTGAGACATTACCATTTTGTGTTGTTTTTTAACCTGATTGGTTGTAGCAGTGCCAAAATCCAATTTGTCTCTGTTGGTTATGGTGAAGGAACTCAGCATATTGAAAAAAAAAAAACAATGTATGGTTTCTTTTGCAATTTGACTGAAAAAGTATAGGCCCTCTTCTTTTATCAAAATTGAAATAATAGAAGGAGCGATCTTTCTGCAATTTCATTATAGCACTTATATTTTCACGAACTTCCCAAAAAAAAAAATGAGTGACTTTTTTTAAATTGCAACAGGTAACTTGAATAATGTGGATAAGTCAATTGAAGATGGATACAATTGGCGCAAATACGGTCAAAAGCTCGTAAAAGGAAGTGAAAATCCTCGGAGCTATTATAAATGCACACACCCAAACTGTGAGGTGAAAAAACAATTGGAGAGGTCCATAGATGGTCAAATAAAAGAGGTGGTGTACAAGGGTCAGCATAACCATCCCAAACCATTGCCTAACCGTAGATTAGGTCTTGGTGGATCTGTGTTACCTAATAGTGGAGATGACAAATATGATGGTTTTGTAGAAGGTATTTTCTCTCCCCTCTCCCCCATCCCCCCTCGCTCTGGAAAATTTAAACACCACAAACTCTCTCTTTCTCTCCTCACACTTCCTCCCTTCTTCCGTATCCTCCCTCCTATCTATTGCCCTATATAGATAGGTGTTATTTTGTATGCTATAGTATCTGTGGGGCTATATTTCTCTACTTTGTTCAGGTGACCAAACTACTCTTGACTTGCCTTATCATTGTCCATGAATCTGAATAAATCAGGAGCAAGCAGACTGGGTCTTTGGGCAATATTTAAGGAAATGTTGTTTCTTTTGTTGTCCATCATTATTGGACATGTAGAGATGCTTATCATTTTGCAAGGGCTTCCTTGATACATTTACTTCTGTTGGAGTGTACATCAATATGCTGTTTGATGTGCTTCAGCATTTGAACAAGTCATATTTAGCTTAGTGTATGAATATTTCTTAATGGTTTGTTTTGTAGATAAGTTGCAAGGCAATCTGAATCCTCTGCCCAGTCAAATAAATATAAATGGCAATAGTGATGTACCACCAGGCACAGCAACCAGAGACGATGGTGTGTCAGTTGGTCAATGCAATACTGGTGATGACATGGCAGATGATGAGGATCCAGAGTCCAAGCGCAGGTTCTTTAATCCCCTTATTTTTAATTTTTTTTTTTTTCAACATCATATTCTTGCGATGATCAAATGTTGAAGGGCAATTATGTTGCAGGAAAGTGGAGGCGGCAGCACTGGATGCATCAGCATTCAATAAACCTAATCGTGAACCACGTGTGGTGGTTCAGACTGTAAGTGAGGTAGACATATTAGACGATGGCTATCGCTGGCGCAAGTACGGACAGAAAGTTGTCAAAGGAAACCCTAACCCGAGGTGAGGAGATCTCTTATTCTGGAAGAAGAATACCGAGTTAACCTATTTTTTTTTTTTTTCAATTTTGGGTTTATTTTGGACATTGTACCCTAATAGTTTTTCCATGTATACAAACACCCTACTCAAAACCAAAATGTTTGTTTGAAAGTTGTTAATAAGACCAATCCTTCAGAGCAGGCTAATGGAGAAGTTCTATACACTAGTTTTTGACTATTGCATCCTTATTAGTTAAAATTAATAAAAAAATTGGTCGTTAGATTATGATTCTAATTTGTAGTTTGTAAGAATCAGGATGCACTTTGGCTGAGTTAAGACTATCACAGTGGGGAGCAATGTAGTATTTTTTTTGTTTGACCTAGCCTTTATTCAGTGATTGGTTGTTTGTTTGCTTATCACAGGAAAATTGTTGGGTCTCAATTACAAATATGATAAAGTTAACCTGTTTCTGTTATGTGCAACTGCAATTAAATATCGGGCATAACGAAAGAAATAGCTCTTTTTGCTTATTTTTCTTTTTGTTCATTTGGTGCTTCTCTTAAAATGCACCATAATTGAGACTTCCTGACTCATCCATCTATTTATTAAACTACAGTTTTTTACTAACACGGGCCTTTTTCTTCACACAGGAGCTATTACAAATGCACAAACATGGGCTGCCCTGTACGAAAGCATGTTGAGCGGGCTTCTCATGACCCGAAATCTGTTATCACCACATACGAGGGCAAGCATAACCATGACGTGCCCACTGCTCGGACCGGATCCGGGTCTGGGTCTTATGACCCATCTACTGTGGCTACTCCCATAAAACCCTCCCCGAGTGCAGGCAACAGTATGTTCAGGCCTTGTGATAATATTCCTGTGTCCCGACCTTACAGTCGACCAGATGGCAACAACAGCAATGCAATTAGCTTAGATCTTGGTGTTGGCATAAACCCAAATCAAGGAAATAATGGGCATTACCCACATATGCCGGCAAATGCTTCTGGTTACGGTAATGTGGTCGTACCGGCTGTATCAATGGTGCATAATGGGCTACAACATGTACAAAATAGAGAGGAGGATGATGGTTTCAGTTTTAAGACAACTCCGATTAACCACTCATCAAGCTTGTGTTACACCAGTACGGGTAATTTAGTTTTGGGGCCATAATTATTGTTTTCTAACTGAAGTGTATTATTGGATGACAATTTTTTAGCTTTGATTTTTGAGAATGCTATCGAGTGATGTTGTAATTTTCTGGACTCACGGATTGGGAACTGTTCGAGGAAAATATGGATAGGGATTAAGGTAAGTTGGAGATGTTTATCGATTCTGGATAGATGTCCTGTAATCCGACATTTCTTGTACAGTCACTTATTTAAATATCATCTCCCTCTTTAATATGCTTTTTTGGTATTTTCATTTTGTTTATACCCTTTCTGCATAAACGACGACATATTAGTATTACAAATGGAAAAGAAAAACCTTGAATTATATCAAATTGTAATCATTAATTTTTGTATTTGGCTGCCAATGCGAAGAATAGGCTTTGTAATCGTGGAAAATTATGTATAATAAACGGTACTTGAAAGAAACCATCAAGTTGCATGGATCACGAATCATTGTCATGCGTGCAGTGGAGCGTTTAATTCCATGGTGCAATAATACCTCAGGAAATCATTAGGTATGAGCAATCATTATTCATCATTACCTCCCAATTTGACACTTAAACAAGATAAAAGCATGACGTAGAACCTTTCTCCTAGGTGTTATCTTTTTTTTTTTTTTTTTGAAGGTTCTCCCAAGTGTTATCTCGTAGCACCCACTTAAAAAAGAGATGCCAAGTACTACAATCTACACAACGTCTATGAATCGTTAGACATGATCTAGGTAGCATGGCACTACGAGTCCGGATCTGAGGTAACTCAAATTTTGATTTTGGATTTGGATCTGAACCATCCAATCAGAATATGGACCAATCCGGCCCGAGACGGAATGCGCAGAGCCCTTTAATATTCGTGCCACAGCAGATCAGATGGTCCGGATCTGAACTCGAAATTTGAGTTACCTTAGCTGATATGAATTCATGACCCCATAAAAACGATGGCAATTTCATAATCAACACGTGTTCCTTCTCTCTGCCAATAAGTTTTGAATAATATAAATAATAGAGAAATTCCTTTTGCCTTTATGCTCCTGTAAAATTGTGTTTTTCCCCGTGTTTCTTAGCTAAAAACTTGAGTGCTTTATTAAGGCTGTAATGCAAGCAAACACTGGTACCAGCCATCTGACTGACACATGCAAAAAACTGGTACCAGCCATCCCCTTACCAAAGGCTGATTCTTAGAAACTTTGGTACCGGACCAAGAGCCGTTCCTATATCAAGTAAAGTTAAAATCCACATAACACGTTGTCAGAAAGAGATTTCTAAAGCGCAACAGAAAATCCAAAATTATTTTTTTCACAGCACGTTAAATATTTAACTTCCCTTTAGTTCTTTTTGCCAAATTATTTCTACAGATGCTAAAATACAGAATAAAAATAGAAACGCTGCATACAGATAGCCAACAAAATTCACACATTAGCAAGGCATTGGACAGCTTTATATAATACAAAACCATACTACCACACAGCATCACCTGTGGTGTCTCTTGACTCCAAATCTCCCATCTACAACCAAACCTACATAAACTTAAGATCAGATAACAGCTGCCTGAACACCACCTAAACCTACTAAATGTAAAACATAGTACCACATAAAACTACATGAACTCTGAAATTATACACCTCATTACTCGTGACGTTAGGACATGACATGTTGCCTTCATCTCCATGCACAAGATACAACCAATGGCCGATGCTTCCACCCAAGATAAAGCACACCTTCTCTCTCCTCAAGCCAGTAATTTGGCGAATAACTCTCCAAAAGCGTCTTAATGGTGGCATTTACCAACGGGCTAAGCGCACATGGCCTAAACCCTGCCATTGAAAACCGTGCTCTCCACTTGCCAAACAGTTCATGCCTCTCCACTCTCTCTTCGCCTTCACATGCAATGATATTCACTATATCCCTTGCCAGACAATGCTGTTCCACACTTATTCTCTTCTTATCCTCCCTCGGCATGGTCACATCTACTGACTCAAATATTGCGGTATAATAGTCCAGGGTTTCACAAAACCGTTGAAAGAATGGCGAGGTGTTCGTGTTAGATTCCTGCTCAGCTAGTGCCACAACTGTGGGGTTTAAGCTCTTAATTAACCTAATTAGCCGGTCACGGTGATTTTCAGTATTCACACTCTCGTCAGACATGTGATGCAATTGAAAAGCAAAATTAACTGCTAGCGCATCCCCATGCCGGATCTCAAGATGCTCTCTTCTAATTTCACTACCAGTCATGTCTAAGGGGTGAAATTCAAATGGTACAGGTACACTGCATGTAGCAGCCACATGAGCAAGCCTCCTACCGACCAAATGCAACCCACCACCACGGGCATAGGCAGATTGTGTATCGTCTATACCAGTTATGCGGATTTTGGGGGGGCCGCCAGGCCGGGCTGCCAGGGCCTGAATTAGGGTTATCCACTGGGTCCCCTGTGCAATCTGAAAATCAATTATGTGAACTGAATCTGCCCCTTTGACTGCCTCCGCAATCGCACCATTTGCTGACAAGTACCCAAATTTGAAATAAGGGCACGCCTCATACAGTGCATGCATGTATGACATCAGGTCTGAGCTGGTTGGTTCTTTGCATTTCAGGGCTTTGTATATAGAGCTCCCTGATGATTCCAGCCTGGCAACAAGACCTTCTAGAAGGTAAGCACCCAGCCGTTGGATCGGTGTGCCAGAGATGGAGACCATCTGACGGAGCTCTGGCACCATCCATCCGATTAAAATGATATCATTTTCTTCTACTGCTTTTGCACAATGTAGCAATAACTGTTTGAGGTCACCACGAGGAATGCCCATCAACTGCATCCATGTAAGCGGGTCGGGAATACCCGTTTGGCACTTTTGGTAGTCCTCTGGTGCATCAAAGTCAGGTCCGCATATGACGCTCTCCAGTTCGCGCATCTTTTGTTGTAGTTCATCCAAGCTAGGGTTTGGGTCCTCTGTAATGGTTATGCATGATACGCTGTTCGGGGACCCGTGAGATATATTTGTGTTATCCGATTCGGGCTGGGACGGGCTACCTCCAGTGGAAGAGACGCTGTAGCATGATGGTGAGTTGTGTGAATTAGGGTTTGTTGTCATAGATTCCAGAGTGCAATGGGGTTGTGAGTGCGCATTTGAGTTAGGATTTTGTAAGTACGAGCCCTCGTCAGAGGAAGACACGTATTGTGGTGATTGGTAGGTGTTTTGCTGTGTGTAATTGGATTCCGGATTGCTGACAGGTACAGATGGGTAGTTATAGTAGGATTTATTAAAGTGAAGGTATTCTTTTGAACTTTGCATGGTGATGTTATATGGGTCAATTCTATATATTTCCACTATCTGTAGGATTTAAATCCCTGCAAATAAGCATGTCTTAACCTGTAAAAGGACAAGAAGAGTGATTAGTTAATATAAACATAGCCATTTCAACACCTGAATTTGTGACCAAGAAGAAACAAAATAGAAAGAGAACTTCTGTTTGGGGTAGGTATACAATTGGCTGTCAAACAACACATCAAATTATTATAAAACTTCTAGTTTAAAAGCGGTTAGAAGGGGCAATAAAGCCAGGAAAATAAGATTAGTTATAGGGGAATGAAAAAGTATTCGTCAAATTAAAAGGAATAATTGAGATCTGATGAGGGAAAAGATAAGTATTAGTTGGTTGTTCATAAATTCCCAAAGACACCTTTAAATAAAAATTTCCCAAAAATTAGGAAAGAAGGATGTACATCTATAGTCAAATGTTTGCTTTATTGATCATAAATCTTGAACTTCCTCCCAATTCAAGATCGGGATAGAGAGAGAGAGAGAGAGAGAGAGAGAGAGCCCAACGAACAAGTAACCAATAAAATTAAGTAATTGCAAAATTACTGATACTCTTGATTCTTTATAATACGAACAACGCAGATAAAAAAACCTAAGAACAAAAAGGAACAGAGACTTTCTCATAATCCCAAAACCAGCAGGATTTTAACTAATTCCGCTAAATACGCAGCCTAATTGAGAAAAAGAACAGCCGATTAACGAGCAACATAAGAGTAATTAAATATTTCTCATACCAATTTTTGACATACCTCCAAAAAAATCAAGTTGGGTTCTTTTCGTCTGAGTCAAGTTGGGTTCTTTTCACAGAGGGGGATAGAGAGAGAGAGAGAGAGAGCAAAAGGAAAGCCTTCTCCGAAGGAAAAAAGCTAAAGAGCAGTAGAGCAATTTGTTGCCTTTGTATGAGGCTTCTTTGTGTAGAGCTACGTTTCTAGTTTCTAGTTTCTAGTTTCTACCATTTCAGTAACACGGTGAAGCCTCTTTCGTATGCATCTTCGCTAGGATCGCGTCGGATCACGTGTGGCCACTACGATTGCTATGGATAGACCTTAATACAGCGGATTCGGATAGGGGTGAAAACGGCATACATAATATCTTATAGGGGTGAAAACAGTATTTGAAAAATTGAACGTGGATATCCGATATCCGAATATTCGTGTGATTATGAATACAGAGATGGTTTTAAATTATCTGTATCAGAACAGTAAATATATATATCATATAGTTTAATATATATTATGAAAAAATTATGTTATTCGCCATTATTAATAATATTTTTATATTTTAATAAATATTCAATCCGGTCCGTATCCGTCTAATATCCGATCTACCCGAAAATTAAAAAAATATAGATAATAAAGATAAAAAATAATAAACAAGATAGATAACACATAAAAAATAGCAATTTCTTTATTCATACATTTCTCATGTGTACAATACAATATTACAAAGTCTCTATTTATAGGCCACAAATTGTAAATGAAAAGCCATTACAATAATAAATAAGAGATTAAATTTCAAATACTAGTGGGATATAAATTCCAATGGTAGTGGGGTAGTGGGGAAGTAAATGAGGATTAATATTAGGAGTTACAACATGAATGGACCATCCATTATATTCATAACACTCCCCCTTGGATGTCCATTACATAAGAATATGCCTCATTAAAACCTTACTAGAAAAACCCTATGGGATAAAAACCTAGTGAAGAAAAAAGAGTACATTATTCTTTTAATACGCAACTACAACCTCACCAGGAAAACCCTGTGGGAAAAACCATGGTAAAGGAAAATGTAATGCATATTAACTCTCCCTCATGACAACATTAATCAAGATCTTTAAGTCGACCAACTCCAATATTACGGATCACATTTTCAAATATTAAAGTATGGAGTGTCTTAGTGAATAAATCTGCTAGATTCTCACTTGAACGAATTTGCTGAACATTAATAACATTATCCTTTTGGAGATCATGTGTGAAAAAGAACTTTGGTGAAATATGTTTTGTTCTATCTTTTTTAATGTATCATTCCTTTAATTGAGTAATATATACAATATTATCTTCATATATGATCGTCAGGATCATTTCTCCAAAAGACAAACCACATGTCTGACGAATGTGTTGAATCATAGATCTTAACCAAACACATTCTCAGCTTGCTTCGTGTATTGCTAAAATTTCTCAGAGTTAGCGAAGTATATGTTTAATTTCATTCCAATGTCTTTGCGTGGGAGAAGAACTATATCTTGCAAATAAATTTACAGCAAAGGATATATTAGATCTTGTATGTCCAGCAATATACATAAATGCTACTATTGTACTAAGGGATGGTACTTCAGGACCAAGTAGTTCTTCATCACTTTCTCAAGTTCTAAAAAGATATTTATTCACATTTAATGATCTTACAACCATCAGAGTGCTCAATGGATGTGATTTTATCCATATAAAATTGTTTCAACACTTGCAATATAATTTTCTTGATGCATAAAAATATCATTTTTAAATGTTCAATTTGCAATCCAAGGCAAAATTTTGTCCTCCCAAGATCTTTCATCTCAAATTTTTCGTTTAAATAATTTATTGGTTATGGAAGCTCTTCAAGAGTTCCAATGATACTTAGATCGTCAACATAAACTGCAATTATAACAAAATTATTTTCATATCTTTTCATGGACAGATCGTATCATTATTATATCCATGTATCAATAAATATTCACTTAGACAATTATACCATATGTGTCCAAATTTCTTTAATCCATATAAAGATTTATTCAATTTAATTGAATAATGTTCTCGAGAACCTAAATTACATGCTTCAGGCATCTTAAATCCTTTAGGGATTTTCATATATATATCATTACTAAGCGAGCCATATAAATAGACTGTAAAAAGATCCATTAGGCGAAAATCAAGTCATTCAGGGACTGCCGGACTAATTATGTACTGAAAAGTTGTTGCATCCACCACAGATGAGTATATCTCAAAATTTCACCTTTCCTATTTTATTTTCGTATAAATACTCATTTATATCCTACTTGTTTTACACCTTCAGGTATTGGAACTACAGGCCAAAAAACTTTTCGTTTTTCAAAACAGTTTAACTCTGCCTCAATTGCACCTTTTCATTTTAGCCAATCATTTCTTTATCGACATTCTTAATAGACATCGAGTCATGATCCTCATTATTCATTATATTTAGCGTTATATTATATGCAAATATAATTGATATCAATTTTATCTCAGTCCCATTTTATTCCATTCATAATATAATTAATCGAGATATCTTTATTTTCATGAATTTCAGATACCGGAGTTTCTGCTGGAACTCCAATATTACTTATAATTTGATTCTCTTCAAGAGTTTTATCTGAAATTAGCATATCCTCGACTTGACCATTTTCATTATTTGCTCATTTTCTTTTTCGAGGATTTTTATCTTTGGAACCGATTGGTTTTTCACGCTTCATGCGTGTTATAATTTCATTAGTCTGTCCAACAGGGACATCGACTTTAATTGGAGCATTAGTAGCTGGTACATGTGATTTGGTCACTTTTTTTGTAAGATTAACTAATCTTTCCAAATGAATTATCTTTTAAACATCTAGTTCACATTATTTATAAGGATCTAAATTAGACAATGATAATTTATTCCAACTAATATATTTTCCCAGCTGATTGTTTTTCTCCCCCTAAGGTTGGAAATATTAATTTATCAAAATGATAATCGGCAAAACTAGCCGTGAATAAATCTACCATTAATGGTTCTAGATACTTTATTACATATAGAGATTCAAATTCAATATAAATTCTCAACTTTCTTTGATGTCCCATTTTAGTGTGTTGTGGTGGAGCAATTATAACATATATCGCACATTAAAAAAATACTTATATGGGAAATATTAGGTATGTGACCAAAAACCAATTATAAAGGGGAGGTTTTATAATAGCCTGTTGGCATGATGTGAATTAATGTTGTTGCATGCAAAATATCAAGTTCTCATTTTTGTGTATGAACATAAGCTATAACATCAATTCTAATAGACATGCATTGTCTAAGAAATAAATTCATCAACATTGTCTAGACGTATTTTTTAATTGAATAATCATAAAATTATGCTCTTAATCAAATCAATTGAGCAAAAAATCTTGCAAACGTCAGGTTGCGAGTTGAGAATGTGACCATACTATTGATGCATCAATTATAACTATAAAATATCTAAATGGTTCACATGGTGGATATATTGGTCTACAAATATCATCTTGTATACGTTCTAGAAATGAAATCAACAAATAAAAATTCATAAGATTAAAGAATCTTCTGGTTCTTTAATGAATGTCCACATTAATTATCTATTATTTTTCGCATCATTATTGATCCGGAATGGCCCAACCGGTCATGCCAAACTATGAACATATTTTTATTTGTAAACTTCAGGTTTACAATCACATGTGCTTCAATTGTACTAATATATGTATAGTACAATTTGGAGAAAAACATAAGCAATTTTTTCTAATATGCATTTTTTTTATGTGAGATTAAGCAAATTTTCTAATATAAATATTCAACAATTTCTTCATTGGTTGTCTCAACTTGATATCTATTTCAGCAAATATCTTTAAAACTTAACAAATTTCTTTGAGACTTAGAATAATATAATACATCATCAATATAAACTGTGTTCCTCCATATAACAATAAGATAGCTCTTCTGGAGCCTTCAATCAACAATTACAATTAAAAATAAATAAAAAAAATAAAATACCATCACGATAACAAAATCATAACAACAATTGCAATATTATGTTTTTGTAATTAATAGGAATATTGTGTGGTGCAGGTTTTACAACTGCTACTTTTAATTTTAATTTTAACTTTTTTTTTTATAACCAAGCAAATCCAAAGCAAGAGACCAGTTGCACTTATGTGAGTTCATGTTAGGATCAGTTCTTTTGGTTCTGTTGTACTGACTGGTTTGGTATCATACTCGCTTTTTCAAGTGATTGATAAAGCATAATTTCACCTGATTAGCTAAACAAATTTCATTTCTATCAACACTATCTATGCAATTTGGCCTCAAACTAAATCTAAGGTTGGATCAATCGAAATCAACAGACTAACAAAACCCAAAATAAGAAAGAAATACGTAACCATTATTTCAACAATTACAAAAAAAAAAGTTTCATTCATTTGTTTATTACTATCATAATTTAAGTGATTTTTTTTTTGTTAAAAAAATTTCTTTTGTCAAAATTTAAGTGATTATTTTTTTCTTTTGTTAAAAAAATCAACAACATCAAAATGAGTAACTTCAATTTGAATAAGATTGAGATTACTTTCACAAATAAAATTTGTCTCAATCTTTTTTCTCCTTATTATTAGTGATGCTTGATTTAGGTCAATAAAATATTTCGGTGTACGACAGATACGTGACCAATAACATTTATCACTACAATGATAACATGAATTCTCTTATTTGTTATTATGTCCATTTCTTTCTTTCTTATTATTTATCCACTTCCGGTGGAAATATGTGTCTTTTCTTTATTATCATGTTCACATCTGTGAGTTTGCTTAGAAATTATTGTTATTATTATGTATCGATACATTCACTTCAGAGAATGAAACATAATTAATTGGAGGACAAAATTTTTTACTCAAATAAGCAATATTTCCCTTAGCCTCGGTACATGATATAAAAGACGAGCTTAATACAAACCATAAATGATTGTCCAGAGGCCACTCAATCGGAGGAAATAGGTTTTTCTTTTGAGTACCAAACAATAATTAATCTCATGCTTAGACCAAAAGAGTACCAAGCAATAATTAATCTTATGCTTAGACAAGCAGCATGTAAAATCTTAAATCCCATATATATAGTAGCATAAATAGTAGGGAGTTCAGTCATCATCCAACTTAGATCCTACAGTTAGGATCAGATCCCATATTCGAAATCAAATTATTTTTTAAATCTTCTTTAGGAGAATTAAATTATTGAAAAACATAATAATATAATCATCATATAAAATTTCTTGAAATCTTCTTCAGGAAGGACTTCTTAATATCTTTTGAAATCTTCTTCAGGAAGACCTTCTTAATATATTTTGAAATCTTCTTCGAGAAGATTAAATTATTGAAAAAAAAAATTAACAAAATGAACATCATACAAAATTTGTACATCATATAAATCTTCTTCAGAAAGATTTTTTAAATTTTCTCATATTAATTTTTCTATATTATATATATCTTCTTCCGGAAGATTAAAAAATTTGCACTTCAAATAAAATTATATAAATCATACTAAACATCTTAAAATAAATGTACATAAATTGATAACTTATACCATTTAGCAATTACTTATTGGAAGTATCATTTATTTAAATAGAATTGAAATAAAAGATATCAAAGTTACCTCGAATCTTCAACTAGTAGAGCTCTCATGCTGATAACGTGTTATAAAATAAAGACAAACAATAATAAACAAGATAGAGAACACATAAAAGATGGCAATCTCTTTATTCATACATTTCTCATGTGTACAATACAAGATTACAATGTCTCTATTTATAGGCCACAAATTGTAAATGAAAAGTCATTACAATAATAAATAAGAGATTAAATTCCAAATACTAGTGGGATATAAATTCCAATGGTAGTGGGGTAGTGGGGAAGTAAATGAGGATTAATATTGGGAGTTACAACATGAATGGACCATCCATTATATTCATAACAATTCCGCATCCATACGCTTCGTTTTCACCTCTAAATTCGGAATTAATTCAATGTAAATCAATTAAAATTATATATAAGATCCATTCCGATAAAAAATTTAGCATTTACGTTTCGGATTCATATTGAATCGAATTCAGATCATATCAAATATTTCAGTAAAGATGTCTAAAATAGTATTTCACTTCAAAAGGTGTCTAAAATAGTAAAAATAAAAATAATGAGTATAAATGTTTAATTACTTAAATGTATTTAGAATTAATCGAACATATCTAATATGCATGTAACTTGATAAATAGCATTGTTAGAAAGATTTTTTTTCTTCTTAAAATTGATGTATTCTTAAAAAATTACTCTAACAATTATTTATGGCATATGTTAAATCAAAACCTTGCGTTGCTTCGACTTTATTTGTTCATCTTTATTATATTTTTTGTGGACGACAAAAATGAAACACTTTTCAATAAATGAAATACATACAAATTTCTGGGAGTTGGCTACGGTGCTACGCGTAGCATAAAGGGCCTCCGTGCTACGGCTCAATATTTGAGTTTCAAAATTCTAACGGTCGATCCGAACCGTTCAACATGATCTCCATATGAATATGTACTTGCAAACCAAATTTTACATTTTTTAGAATTTATTTACTATTTTTTTAGATAGGTAGAAAATCACTTGATCTGAATGGTACAGAATTTTCAGATCAAGTGATTTTCTACCTATCTAAAAAAATAGTAAAAAAATTCTAAGAAAATGTAAAATTTGGTTTGCAAGTACATATTCATATGGAAATCATGTTGAACGGTTCGGATCGACTGTTAGCAATTTCCCATATTTCTGATATCGTCTTGCTTAATTAAAAACTTGTACTCAAATCTTTTAAAATATTCTTCATATAATTTATTTTTCTTAGACTGTAATTCAATCATCAGTATAACTGTAGAAGAAAAATGCACATCAGCACATGTATATTATATTATAACACAATCAATCGATCAATATAAATTGGGCAACAAAGATATTTCACGCCCAATAATTGGAGAAATAAGGAAATTCATACTCGTTTTGACTATGATATTTTATTAGCTTGAAACATCAATACCTTTCAGGTTTTCAATGTTAGAAAAAGAAATATTATATAATTTGGTTTCACGTTATTTTCAAAGGAATACGACAAAAATGGAACAAATTTGTTTCCGTCAAGTATAAACTAACTTGAAATTCAATCCTAAAATCGGTCATAAAAATATAAAGGGTATAAATGTAAACTTTCATAAACCATGATTTGTTGATAATAACATCCCTAATATACAGAATGACATATATAGAGAGAGAGATGGGCTATGGGGCATTGCAATATATAGTCCCTCTTGTGCAATGGACTATAAATCGTTGGATTTGAAATTCAAACAACCGATTCAAACCGTTCAATTTGATATCCATATTAAAATGTGCTTGGAGACCAAATTTTACATTTTTTGGAAATTGTTTGCTATTTTTTTAGAATTTTTAAAATCACTGTTTTTCTATGGTTCAGAAGTTTCTGAAAAACAACGATTTTAAAAAATTCTAAAAAAATAGTAAAAAGATTCCAAAAAATATAAAATTTAGTTTCCAAGCACATTTTAATATGGAGAACATGCTGAGCCATTTAGATCGACTGTTTGAACTTCAAATTCAATAATTTATAGTCCAATGCACAAGAGGGGCTGTACATTGCAATGCACCTAGCCCATCTCTCTCTCTCTCTCTCTCTCTCTATATATATATATATATATAGTGAGTGGCTAATATCAAAATGTTTGTTCCTAGACCGTAGAACAAACGCTTAGGTTTTTACATTTTTAAAGTCCAAACAGTCAATCCAAACCGTTCATCATTCAATCTATACTAAGATATACTTGGAGACCAAATTTTACATTTTTTGAAATTAAAATCATTGTTTTCAATTATCTAATTTTTTTTCATTGTTTATTAAAATAAGTAATTTTAAAACTGGCTTAAGAAATTAATAAAAAAATCCAAAAAATGTAATATTTGATCTCCAAGCACATTAATATAGAGATTACATCTAACGATTTGGATCGACCGTTTGGACTTTGAAAATCGGAAAACTAATTGGTTACACCACGGCTCCGGAACACAAGTTTCGATAGTAACCAACCTCTTTCTATATATATATATTGGATTTTTGCTAAACATATAGTGAAGACATACATATAAACTTCAATGGAATCCGATTGCCCGAAATAACAAAAATTGCAAAATATTTACTACCAGAAGAAAATATAAAGGGCATATTTTATATCTAAGAATTTTGCAAGAAGGAATTATCCTAAGCACAGATTAATTTCAGGTTAATGAAATTATTTTTCATATATAGTCTCCAGTCTACATTAAAAAAATTAGTAAAGAATATTAAAATAACCAGAGACGGAGTCATGTATAATGAACGGAGTCAATTGACCTCTATGTTTTTCTAAAAAAATTTGTAATTGTCTATGATTTTCTAAATACTTTAGAGTAAATTTACAATTTTTTTCATGCCCTCAAAAAAATAAAAATAGCAAATATGCCCTCAAATTTTAAAAAATTCTAAAAATGTCCTCTACGTCCCTGGTGGGGAGGTAGTCTTCTAGAGCTGACCGCCCCACTGGGAGGCGGTTGGCTATTTTTTTCATAGAGATTGTTTAGTATATATAGAATGAATGTTTTACATAGACACTAACAGTAATGAACGTTTAGTATGTATAGAATTAATGTTTAGTATGTATATAGCTCAGGATTAAGGAATTCACTGATCAATTAATAATTTAATATATATATATATATCAACCCCTTATTGGATAAAGTCTTAAGACTCAAAGAATATAAATAAAAAGAGAGGTACAAGGGAGGATCTTAATTAGTACAACTTATCAAACTAACATTGAATAAAGGTAATTCTACATATGTTCTATAATTTGTTAGCCAATTTGAGCACTGATTTTATAACTTAGAAAGATTATCTGTCTACTTACTTTTGTCTTTTGAAATGTGTGGCATTGCTACTTCTTGGCATAATGAATGTACCTTTTTTATGTTGAAATTAATTTTATATCCTACTGTTTTTCTGTTCAGAAACTTCAATTGCAGTTTTGAGGCCCTAAACGATGTCTTTTTGGAATTTTGAGTACGCGGGACATTTTGTAAGGTAAATCTTAGTTTATCTTCAAAATCCATATCTCCTCCCAAGCTTTCCGAAAAGTCATCGAACACTCAAAATGGAGTTTCGTACATAAAGTTATGGTCGGTCAAAGTTAGGTCATATTTAGTCCCCTCTCAGTTTGAGCTATTTTAGACAGATACATTCAGATTTCAAATTAAATGTACATGATACATTTAGCTTTGAAATAACTCAAATAATATTTATTTATTTACTTACTCTTAATGGATTTTGGATTCGAATTGTACCAGATTTACTGTGGGACCAATATAGACCAAAATCAAACATAAAAGTATCCAAAAAGAGAGAAAAAGGAATAAAATCATAGAAGCAGTGAAACCATGATAGCCTAAATTATATATACTTTGATTAAAGTTTAACCTAAAAACTAATCCAATTTTCTTGTATTTTAGTATAATTACGTGTTAAAATATGCCAAGAACCAAGTTACTGCCGATGTCTATTTAAGTTACAGGAAATTGAGCAAAATGTAGATCTTCTCGCAAGCTTTCCGAAAAGTGATAAAACACTGAAAATGGAGTTACGGATCATGATCTATGCCCGTTTGAAGTTCGGTTCACAGAAAATTTCAGAGAGTTCTGCGGCTTGTAGTTTCGTGCAAGCCGCACAACTAGCCACACATAATCACAACTGCCGACACATTGTTTGTATTTTGGTCATACGAACTCCGATTTGGGTGAATCAACTTTTGACGGAACCAGGACAAAAAGATCTACAACTTTCATAAAGAAAATAAATCCAAATTCGGAATATAGAATTTTGTACAGCCGCACCAATGGCCGCTAAGCCTAGATTTGGACATATTATATTACCATCTTCACCCGATTCACTTCCATCCTATTTGCTTGCTCCCAAAGTCACAAAAATTGCTATATATTGACAGGAAGGCAGTAGGAGAATTCATCTCTTATTCTTTAATCAATCTTTTAACCTAGTTTTAATTCTACACATCTTTCTACATCTTTTCCATCTTCTCCAAGTGATTCAAGGCGATTTGAGAGAAGGATTGAAAGCTTTCTCGAGCGAGCAAAGTAAAGACAAGGGGCAGTGAGCAAGGAGATTGGTGTACTCTATTCTCTTTCTTGTTTTTCTCAGTTTTTATCATGTTTACTCTTGTATTTCTTTTGTATATTACAACACCCATGAGAGGCTAGATTTCCTTTCTAGGGGCTTAGGCTTTAAGCATGAACTTGTGTTAAAATCTATCTTACTTGGATGGTTTTCTTTATGATTATTGTTTGCTTGCATGTTTGTTCTTGTTGATTTTATAATTCGTGTTATTGTGTAATTTGTGTGCTTATTAATTAGCGTTCCGCTTAGGTTTAACCAACTTAAGATGTTTAGGATCAAGAATTAATGGTACCAAATTATATACATGAATAACCCTAGAATTTGAGATTAGAAATGACCAAATCTACTCTTAGTCCGGAACCACAAGAAACAAATGTTGAATTGATATGAAGGACTTAATCGTGAAGCCTCATATTTAATTGGGACCCCTAGGATTGAACCAAATATTGGTATGAAAGACTTAATAGTGAACTATTGGTATTTAGGGATAAACTAGGCTAACATATGCTTATGGTCTAAATAGCTAGGGTGAAGGACTTAATCGTGAAATCTGAATTATCTAGGCACGTCATTAATTCACGAAAGTGACCCTTTTTGATATATAAGGCTTAGAAACCCCATAATTGCAAATATGAATTTAGAAACCAATTAAGTGTAGATTTAACCAAGTGATTGTATGCCGATAGCCCCTAGACTTTTATCTTATTGAATCACAAAACTCATTTACTTGTTTGTTTTAAATTGCTTTGCTTAAATTCAACTCTCAATCGGGTATTGAATCCACAAAACCAATTTTGCACTATTTAGGATTAATTAAAATTTAGTAAAAAGCAATATTTCCTGTTATCTTTCGAACGATACCTATTTTACTACAAGGAGAGGTTGTATACTTGCAACCGACCTATCATTGTGTATTAAGATTTTATAAATTTTAAAAGTGAAAAGTGTATTAAATTGACCTATATTTTGATACTCAAAATACACAACAAGCTTTTTAGCTCCGTTACCGGAGATAACGGATAGATATTAATTTTTACTTTAAACATTAATTCTAAAATTTTTCTTGCATTTATTTTATTTTACTTCTTTGGAACCTACTTCCTTTCTCTCTTTCTTCTGCAGATTTAAACACTGGCACCTATAACTAGAAGCCAGAGCCATAGCCAGAAGAACACACCGAGCGCATCTCATTCTCAACATACTCCACAATCCGTTCTCAAGGAGGAGGAAGATCAAATGGCTGGAAACACTTATTACGGTATGCTCTTGGACGAGGAAGAAGAAAATGCATCTCAAGTCCATGTTGACGATGATCCTCGTCCCAACAACAACCATCCTCGATTCAACAACCCTTTCCATGGCGCAAATGGCAGAAATGGCCCTCCACCTCGCAATTCATACGACCGAGTTTGTGAATCAAATGGTGCCGGGCCAACGATTTACCATCTTAGCATGTTTTTTATACAAGGAAGTCGGTGATAGAGAGAAAAATTTATATCCTCAGTTTGATTTATCATTTTTTTTCAGATGGTATAAATAAAAATTTCGGCATTTCATAAAAAGTTTTCACCATCGGACTATTATCTATTGATCTAGAGTAAGCTCAAATGTTTCATTGTTATTGTGTCTCAATCATGCTCTGCGTCCTTATCTCAGTTTTCAAAGTTCAAACTGGATTTGAATCGCTTTGACATGAAATCCATATTAAATGAGCTTGAAAATCAAATTTATATTTTTAGAAATATTTTATTATTATAATGATTTTGAACTTATTAAAAAATAAAAAAATATAGAATTTGGTCTCCATGCAATTTAATTTAGAGATCGTGTTGAACGGTTCGAATCGACTGTTTGAACTATGAAAACGAAAATAAATATTTGAGGCATGATTGGGATACTAAATAGATGTGGAATTAGAGTCCTCATTGGTCTATTGGATCACATAATACAGCAAATGTATTTACCGAGGATGAAAGAATTTTTGTTAAAATCACAGATACATCTGACACACAAAATGTCTTTTTGAGATTGAAGGGATAATATGAAAGGCTCGATAATAGATCTTGCACTGTACTTTATATAATAAAATTGATCCTTGCTGCTTTTAAAAAGTTATTAGATAAGGTCAAGGGGTACTAAAAGGACACTTAAACAAATGGATAATTGCCCAAAGAATTGCCCCGAAGCTATCTCTTTGAATATTTGGGGAGAAAGGTCCCTTATTATTATTTTTGTTTCGGCATAAAGCGGCACCATAAAAATGCAAAATGCAAATAAGAACCTTTTTATTCCTTACATAAAAATATTGCGCAATAAGAGAAAACCAAGAATGTAATTCCAAAAAAAAATTATGACGATTTGAGAGAAGAAGAATTGAAAAATGAAAAGTTGATAAAGAATAAAGATGTTAACAAAATAGTTTGACTTTATACAGTACACGAATTACATATACAACGCTCTTTTGATTCTATAATATGCGTTACATAAAGTAAAAACTGCTCTCTTACAATTTTTTATCCAAAAAGTTCGGATAGAAAGCAACAAAGACCTCTCCCACGTGGAATTCAGATCCAGTGCAGTAACCCAATTTTTGAGTTTTGATTCAAACCGTCCAAGGTGCTCCAACACGAATCTTAAGGAACCTGGAGCCCACAAATAATACTGGCCCCCTGCGCTACCACCGAATAGGCACCGTACACGTCAAAACTCAAAAATTGGGTTACATTAGGGGATCCGGACTCTCCCACGTGACGTGCACCAACATAGGCTACAGGTGAAAAACAAAGCAGATATATTTGACGCGCATAAACTTTATCCCGGACCGACACACAAAGTCACATAAGATGATAGTCACAGAATATCTGACCAGAACAAAAAAAGATCGTCAACATTCGTACAAAATCAAGGAATCTTGCTTTGAAGACAATCATGTATTATATTAATTATTATTGGGTTGTTTTGGTAACTACTATGAAAGGATTGCCGGCATTTTTATTAATATCCAAAGTTAAATTAATAAATATATCCAGAATCAGTGGGTATTTCGAAAAATATCCAAACTAGTCAGATTCTCGCCGGTTTCCTCCTCTCCCATCAACCGGCCAGAATCTGGGCGGTTTCCTTTTTTTTTTTTGTTTAGAAAAACTATGAAGAGCAAGATAATGAAATCTAACACTGAAAATTCAAAACTTTTGTTTAAATTATTTGTTAGATTACCATTTTGATGTATAATTAGCATCTTTATACTAAAATACGCTAAATTACTTAAAATTATGTTGAATTACACTATATTACATTAAATTACGCTAAATTATGTTAAATTACGCTATAGTACGGTAAATTACATATGAATATAGATGATATTTACTGAGAAGGCGAAAAACGACAACGAAACTTTAAAAGGCCATAAAACGGCGCTCGAGTGTCCGATTTCAGCAAATGACCACTTTTAGGAAAGCTTATGAAAATATGCATGCGTCAGTGCCGCGATTCAATCTAAGAAGCTCCGTAAATTAGTTATATAATGAACTTGTAGAATATCAATTTTTACTATTTTTAAAATTTTTAAAATTTTTTTACTCTTTTTTATGATTTATGAAAGATGGCACAAAATCGGACTAATTTAGCGTAATTTTGCGTAGTTTAGCGTAATTTACCGTATTTCATTATAATTAGTGAAATTAGTGTAATTTAGCGTTATTTAATGTAATTTAGTGTAATTCAACATAATTTAACATAATTTAGCGTAATTTAATGTAATATAGTGTAATTCAACATAATTTCAAGTAATTTAGCGTATTTTATATAAATATGCTAATTATACATCAAAAGAAGTAATTTAACAAATAATTTAAACAAAAAATTTGAATTTTCAGTGTTAGATTTCATTATCTTGCTCTTCATAGTGTCTCTAAAAAATAAAAATAAAAGGAAGCAACCGGCCAGATTCTGGCCGGTTTCTGAAGAGAAGGAAACTGGCCAGACTCTGACCGATTTGGACATTTTTCGAAATACCCACTGATTATGGGTATATTTATTAATTTGTAATTAACTTTGGATATTAATAAAAATGTCGGAAAGGATTGAAACATCCTGGGAGGTTTCTTTTTCTGGCGTAGCATTGTGTATTTAAAATAATTTACCCGCAAATAAAAGGTGTGTTTTGTCAAGTATAGTGGAACTTGAAGTGTTTTAAAATAAGTTTATGTATCAAATGGAAGTAAATAAAACAGATTGAAGTGAAATTAAAGTATCTTAATAACCAGGCGGTATAAATTTGAAGAACCAAGTTATTAAAATTTTAACATTTTTTTCTTTCTCTATTATACTTGTATTAAGACATGAGGATATTGATATTTTTATTAGAGTTGAGATAATATGCCTTTAAAGCATAAGTCTTATTGAGCTTCACGCCCTTTCGTATCATTTTCAAGATCTAAATGCATCGATCCGAACTGCTTAACATGATTTCCATATTAAAATGCATTTGGAGGCAAAAAATTTTTTTTTTTTTATTTTCTTACTTTTTTTAAATTGTCTATTTATGGTCCAGATTCTGAAAAACAGTTCTTTAAAAAATTCTAAATATATAGTAAAAGTTTTAAAAAATATATAAAAAATTTGGAATTCGAGCACATTTTAATATGGATATCATGTTGAGTGGTTCATATTGACTATCTTAACTTTGAAAATGATGATAAGGACGTAAAACATAAGAAACACCTTAGCTCAGAAGTGGAGGCACATGGTGCATATGGGGTCAATTGACCCCATTAATTTTTAAAAAATGTGTACTTCTTTGTGATTTTCTATATAATTTATTGTAAAATGCTACACACATAGTAAATTAATCCACATACGTAGCATCAAAATTTTATATGAAAAACCCTCATTCAAGTTTGATCCCAATTGTTTGAAAATCTGGCTCTACTCCTGCCTTAACCCATATCTTTTTAGAGGAGGGTTCAAATGCCTCCATTTTTTGTGCCTCCATCATGCCTCCATTTTTTAAAACTTAAAACTGTTAGATCTGATCTATGTTAGTTTCTCTATGTGCTCATAAAAAATTATTACATTTCAATTTTGCTTTTATGTGAATCAATAAGTTGAAAAATAGATACAAGGTTTAGTTATGAAACTTAATTATAATACGGGGTTGTTTTTTGTTTGATGGTAAAAATGAAAAAAATGAGGCAATCAGTATAGTCAATTAGTGTACATGAAAAAGTTCAAATGTATATATATGTTAGGAAAATTAAATGTATATACTTATAGGGACACCGAAGCATTTCTCAGAAAACAAGGGGCGAATGAAGGTAGCAGTATCACTGTTACAGTGTTACCGCTTGCATTGCTCCCAATCTCCCATCCAATGTACCGAGTGGGGGGATACACGAGAAAGGCTTGGGTCCGATGCCCATCGGACTCAAATTTGGGTCCGATGGGTTTCTCTACCGTCCAATCTACTCTAAGATTTGTGCGCACGAAATAAAATAGACGCGAAAGTTGCGGGAGCGAATCCTAAAGCAGATCGGACGGTGAGATAACCCGTCGGACTCACTTTGGGTCCGATGCCCATTGAACCCAAATTCTCCTGGGATACACAAGCACACGGTTTGACCAAAGACAAACGGTCAGGATCACTCAGGCGGTTTAAGGGACATCCTTTGACTCTCTGCCTACCCGTGTTCTCAGATTCACTGTGGCGCATCAGTGGTGCGAACTTCATGTGGTATAAGATAAGAATGAAGCAGTATTAAAGCCAGGGAGGATTTATGTAATGTAAATGGTGTCAAGTTACTCTTATTTTTTTCGATTTCAAAATTTAATAATTCAAATTTTTTATTTTTTTAATTGATTTTTATAAAAAAAATCTAGATATGTATGATTTGTTTTTTATATTTTGGTTAATGATTATATAATTTTTAATTAGTAAATAATCTATCTCATTCATAAAATTGCTGTATCTGCCTCCAAAGTAATTATAAAAACATTTTTCCTGCAATCACCAAACTACTTTTTAATTTTTTTATGATTCCAAATAATTATTCGTGTAATACGTGTCAAGATTCTTAAACACGCATAATTCGTAATAAACAAAAAAAAAAAAGTCAAAAAGTATTTTTGGATCTTTGGATATCGTACGAAATGAAATCTGAAATTTAGGTGGTATAGAGATGTCTTGGGAGACAGTCAATATCAGCATTAATTGTAAGTTTGAATTCAAATATTTTGTTGATGTCACGTTGTGATAAATACAACAAAAGTTTGCGGCGAGACATTCTTTTTGGTGTTGTATTAATTTATTTTTAGCTGAAATTGAATATATCAACTCGATTCATGGTACAGTTTGATGCAAACTTTGTTATTAGCAAAATATATTATATCGATAACAAATTTATCTAATAACTTCGGCAACTGATTATACAGACTCCATCTATCAGAATAAGAAATAAGTAAAATGATAAATATGTGCTATATAATTTAGATTAGCTCTGTATTAATTTGGATGCATTTTGAAACATGACCACAGAAGATTAACAGTTTAATTTCATTTATCCGACCAATGACCGAATAATTTATAAATTACATTAAATTTGATGAGTAGAACTAGGGTGTTTTTAAGTTCATCAAGCTCCAAAATTTCTTTAGTTAGCATCTTAATAATTCGAATTTAAACAACCACCACCAAAAACTCTGAAATTCAAAAGTTACCACCCACGCACTCTGGAGACGCACACCAAACTTGGCTGGTGTGCACCCTAGGGAAAGGCACCAATATGGTGCCCCAGCTGGAGGATGCCCACCAATTAGTGCCCTTTCCCATGTTGCGCACCAGCCAGGGAATTTTTTTTTTTTGGTTCTGTTATGTTTTGTTTTGAATTTTGAAATTCTCAATTTTGTTTTAGAATGATGAATTTTGTTTGCTATAATTTTATTTTCATTAGAATTACACAGAGAAACTAAAAATTAGCTATTTTTAACTAAAATGTTGTACTAAACCAATAAAAATGTACGTTGTATGTTATACGTATTTTCGTATGTCCAGCGTATGGTGTTCTTGATTTCTAAGAATGATACGATAGATACGATAATAATAAAATCAGAACATACGATAAAAGTAGAATAAAAATATAATATCAAAATATAAGTCCCTAATATTCAAATAATACCATAAAAGTCAACATAACAACTAAATACAGTCCAAAAAACATAACAACAAACAAAATTGGTGCCCTTCCCCAGGGTGCGCACCAGCCAGGTTTGGTGCGCGCCCCCAGGGTGCGTGGCTGGTAACTTTGGAAATCCGAAGTTTTGTGTGGTGGTTGTTTAATTTCGAATTATTGAGGCGGTAACTAACGAAATTTCGGCACCAAGCTTATTTGTGAGCTTAACTCAAAAATCCATCAGATTGATTTAAAGCGACGCATTCAAACTGTTAAAACTGATCTACTTCACGAGTGATGAGTTTACATGTCAAATTTATAAATTTTTAAACTAATTTAATATAAAGTCAAGCGGTAAAAAAATGATGAAAAATGAACACATTAAAATTAACTCATAAACCATATAACCGCTTGACTTTATACTAAATTAGTTCAAAATTTTATAATTTGACATGTAAATGCATCACTCGTGGGTAGATCGGTTTCAACGGTTTGGATGCATCGTTTGAAGCCAATTCAATAGGTTTTTGAATTAAGCTCACAAAGAGACTTGGTGAGCTTAAGAACACCCTAGTTCTACTCAAATTTGATATGTAAATATGAGTTGGACTATTATGCGGGAAGTAAAGTGCATGTTTTATTTTCCGCTCATATCTTCAATTTTAAAATTCAGACATCTGATTCGAAAGTTCAACATATTCTTCATAGTAAAATGTCCTTAACGACCAAATTTTATATTCTTTTGGAAATTTTTCACTATTTTTTTATAATATTTTAAAATCATTGTTTTAATATGACAACAAAATAGTAATGAATTCTTAAAAACAACGATTTAAAAATTCTAAAAAAAGCAGCAAATAATTTTTAAAAATTGTAAAAATTGACTTTCAAGTATATTTTAATATGGAGAATATGTTGAACTATGCACTTTATTTATTTCCCAAAGTATGATAGCCCAACTTATATAATATATCTAAATCATAAAATATATCATTCTATATTTTGAACAAAGTTAGCATATGCTATGATCACTAATAAGGTTTAGTGAGCATAACTCTAAAATTTATCGGTTTACTTCAAAGGACAAGTCCAAACTGTTCAAACCGATATACTTCACGAATGATGGTGTATGTGCAAATTTTAGAATTTTTTATTTTATTAATTACAAAGTCAATTGGTAAAAAAATGATGCATTGAAATAACTTATGAAACTTTTTTTTTTACCGCTTGACTTTGTACAAAAAAAATTCAAAATTTTACATGTATACGTATCACTTGTAAAATAAAATCGATTTCAACAGTTGAGTTTGTCGTTTAAAATCAATCCGATAAATTATAGAGTTATGCTCACCGAGCTCTATCGATGAGCATAGCACAGACTGAATTTACTCTTATTTTTATTTTAATAATTATTTTATTAATTATTGCCGTTATAAAAAATAGTATTGTAAATACATTACATATTTGAATAAATTTAAGTTTACTATATTATTATGGGTGCGTTTAGATACTCAAGAATAGAGCTAACTTTGGATTAGCTCCACTATTCTCAAACCTTGGTGATCCAAACACAAATTAGCAAATTGGGTTAGCTCAAAAATAGCCCTATTCTACTAACCCACAGAAATGGTGGGTTAGCAAGTATAGAGCTAGCAGGGTTAGTGATATTAATAAAATATTTGATTCCTCTCAATTAGAGTTAGTTTAAATATTAAATTAGTATTAAATAAAATATTTTATCAGAATTAAATAAATATAATATTAGATTAGATTAGTATTAAATAAAATATTAATTTAAATATTAAAAGTAATATAATATTAATTTAAAATATAGTATTAAATAAATATAATATCAAATTATATTAATATTAAATAAAATGTTAGATAAAATATCATATTGTAGTCAATAAAAATTAAATGGAATATAATATTAGTATTAAATAAATAAAATATCATATTATATTAGTATTAAATAAAATATTAGATTAAATATAATATAATATTATTTTAAATATTAAATGTAATATTATTAGTTTAAATATTAAATGTAATATAATATTAGTTTAAATGTTAATTGTAATATAATTATTAGTTTAAATATTAGATTAGTATTAAATATGATATTAGATTAAATTAGAATTAATAAAATATTAGTTTAAATATTAAATGTAATATAATATCAATTTAAATATTAATTAGTATTAATTAAATATAATATTAAATTAGATTAATATTAAATAAAATGTTAGATTAAAGATAATATAATATTAATTTAAAAATTGAATGTAATATAATATTAGTGTAAATGTTAAGTGTTGAATGTAATATAATATTAGTTGAATATAATATTACTTTAAATATTAGATTAGTATTAAATAAAATATTAAATTAATTATAATATAATATTAGTTTAAATATTAAATGTAATATAATATTAATGTAAATATTAAATGTAATATAATCTTAATTTAAATACTAAATGTAATATAATATTAATTTAAATATTAGATTAGTATTATATAAGATATTAGATTAAATATAATATAATATTAGTTTAAATATTTAATGTAATATAATACCAGTTTAAAACTTAAATGTAATATAATATTAGTTTAAATATTAAATTAATATTAAATAAATAATAGTTTAAATATTAGATTAATTTAATTATTATTTTATTCATTTCTTCTATCACTATTTCAATTATACAATCCGGACGACATTTTTACTAACTCGAATAGTTCAAAATTAGCGTTATTCTCAAATCACTCAGGTTAACACTATTCCCAACCACTAATCCAAAATTTCTATTTTTGTACTAATCCTTACAAACGTATCTATAACGATTTAAGCGGGAAAGTTACCAGACAACAAGAATGAAAAATGAAGAGGAACTGATATCAATTCAGACTTTTACCTCTGTCTTTCTCTCTTTTGACAATAATGTTGCAAGGTTGTTATCAAATCACACTGCCCTTTTTCAAACAAATCATTTTGTTGAATAAGGCAAGTCTTCGACTTCCAAATTAAATAAAGGGAACTATCATGAAAAAGTACACCAGAGTTGTTAAATCTTCTCCATTCCAATAGATACTGGAGTTATATATTCGAAGATACTATTTGATAAAGTTCTGAACTCCTCCTTCCAGATGATGTTTCTGGAAAAAAAAATTAAATGCCGGTGTCGATAATGGGAAATATTTGGGCCAAATTAAGGAACTAAAATATTGCCCTGGAGGCCTCCGGTAATTAATTAAATGGAGAAGATCTGTGCTTTTTAGTAATCTGGTGTTGTCATTCCCCATCATCCTTTCATCATCATTGCTTTTGAGTTCAGATTATTGCCTCCGATTGTCTTCATTGACAATTTTTTTTTATTATATATTTGTTCATTTGTCTGTTTATGCTTTTGTCTATTTACTTATATCAATATTTATTAATGTTTTAAATAGCGTTTATAGCGTCATACCGAGAGGTTACAAAAAAAAGCTATAACAAATAGCGTAGTTATAGCGAAAGCTATGCTACATAGTTTTTTTTTTTTACAAAAATTATATTATATATTCGTACTAAATATCAACATTATATAAAGTCTCATAGAACAATAAATAACATCAAATTAATTAAGAAATTATAATATTCATATTGAACCAGTACAAAGTCCAAATTGCAGTTTAAAATATCCATAATAATATCATAAACTATCGATATTTTTCTATTCAAAATATCTTAAAGGATCATGATTCTATAGCAACAAGTTTTCAATGATTTCGGTTTGGGCTTTTATTTAACTTTTTTGGGTCTTTATTTAAAGTCCATATAAATTGCTAAAAAAAGCCATTATGCACAGCGCGCACTATTTGTGCTACACGCTATGCGCTATAGCGGACCGCTATTACCGCTATAGCGGCCGTAGCTCAATTAGCGTATTTTGATGTCATAGCGTAGCGTTTAGGGTCTAAAAACGCTATAGCGGCGCTGGCGCTATAGCGCGCTATTTAGAACATTGACATTTATTGTGTATTGTTCATTTATTTAACATACGAACTGGACCTGTCTCTAATTTCCGCGGAACATTTTCATTTTTTCCCCCTAAGTGGACTTGCTGCCTTTACAATTAGAAACTTAAAATAATGTTTACAAAAATAATGGTATTGGTATCAATTAGTGATACCAAAGTAGTATTTAAACAGTAATTCATATGGTTCAAAATTCCTCACTGATGTTCTGTAACAGAATACCTGTGACCTTTTGCTATACCGTCTATTCAACTAGAGCAGCTTGGGTCCGATGCCCATCGGACTCAAATTTGGGTCCGATGGGTTTCGTGACCGTCCGATCCGCTTTTAAGATTCGTGTGCATGATTTTTAAAGCATACACGAAAGTTGCGGGTGCGAATCTTAAAACAGATCAGACGGTCATCGAACCCATCAAACTCACTTTGAGTCCGATGGACATTGGACCCAAATTGACCTCCTATTCAACATTTAGTTTCAAATAAACAAATTGAACCACCATTTTCTCCTTCAAAGTATCTCGTAAACTCAGCATTTGTTACTGTAGTGTACAGAAAGTCAGAAACCGTCATTTAGTTTCAATAAGATGGTGAGATTCATTTTTTATCAAGAAAAAAAAAGCCCAAGATCTAAAAAACTAAAAAAAAAAATATTTGTGGATTTCATTGGGCTTAACGCGAAATTACGCAATTAGAGGCCCATATTTATGCTGTGCTCCAATTTTTCAGCCCATATCACGATTTTACTTCTGCTAGGACCAATTTTTGTGCCGAAATATATCATGGAACCTCTTCATTTCCAATATAGATAGTTTTCGGATATATAAATATGACTATGTTGATAATTATTTTTTGTTAACTAGATATATATATTTTGTAATAATATTATAAGCTTACATTAGAAAAAATAAATATATTGACCATAATAATTGATTATCAAATTTATATCTATATTGTATGTTATTTATATTTTCCAGTGTTTTAAATAGCGCGCTATAGCGCCGCTATAGCTTTTTTGGACCTTAAACGCTAAGCTATGGCATGAAAATACGCTAATTGCGCTACGGCCGCTATAGCGGTAATAGCGGTCCGCTATAGCGCATAGCGTGTAGCGCGCTATTTGCGCGCTATGCATATTGGGTTTTTTTAGACAATTTATATGGGCTTAAATAAAGATTCATAAAATTTATTTTGTATAGAAAAAAAAAATAGAATGAATCATGATGCTTAAGATATTTTGTATAGAAAAATATCGATAGTTTATGATATTATTATGGATATTTTGAACCATGGACTTTTGTACTAGTTCAATATGAATATTATAATTTCTTAATTAATTTGGTGTTATTTATTGTTCTATGAAACTTTAGATAATGTTAATATATAGTACAAATATATAATATAATTTTTGTAAAATAAAAAACGCTATTTGGAATAGCTTCCGCTATAGTTACGCTATTCGCTATAGCTTTTTTTGTAACATTTCCGCTATGACGCTATAAACGCTATTTAAAACATTGATATTTTCTAAAGGTAAAAAGAATTTGTTAAATAATATATTAGTTTTGTTCCAATATATGAATTAGAGGTCTGAACTATATTTGTATTCGTATTCATATCCGTATAATTGAATACATTTGTATCCGTATAATTTAACTATTCATGGGTGTGATGTATTTTTTTTCGATCGAAAATAACATGTCATATAAATAAGTTTTGTTACATCACGTCATGTGTCATTACGTGATCAAATATTTTAACATTTTTTCTTTATTTTCCATTTTCTTCTAACTTTTTGGTACTTCTTCAGATTTTTTTTTAATGAACTAACTTAAAATCCAAAAAATATAATTAATGTGACCAATCATATCACATTTGATCAAAGCTGATGCACATGTTGCATATGGGATCAATCGACTTCCATGATATTTCATTATTTTTATAATTACATATGATTTTTTATATTTAGTGTAAAATGCTACGTGTATTGTAAAATTAATCATCATGTTACGAGATCATATCGTAACATGTAAATTTTATATAATTTGATTTCATTCACATTTGACCTCTATTACTTAAATATCTGACTCTACTTCTGTATTTGATCATGTGATATGATATTTCATGACGCGATCATTCACACAGCGTACTGTCATTGCTATTTATTTTGATTATGTCATGTAAATATCTTCCGTTATTGTGACATGCTGATCATGTCACGTAAAACTACTTTTATTACATGACACAAAGTGAGACGCATCACGTCATTACGTCAAAGTCAAACTTTCAAACCCAATTTCTTGTTTCTAAAATTTGTACACTTTTGTATATACCAGAGACCATTGACTTTGTACAGTTCACTTTCCAAATACTGATTCTATTTCTTTTTTACAAATCCAAAATTTTCATTCCGGTAACCTTCATGTGGAAGTCACGTGACTCGATCGGATCCTGCACATTTTTATCTTTTGGTGAAAATTTCTGGGCTCATGCTTCACACTCAAAAGTCAGAAGTAAAACAAAAAAACAAAAAGCTTTCCTCAAAAGAAAACGAAAATAAAGAAAAAGCTGGTGTGGTGATGATCTGGTTTGCTCAGTGCCAGTGCAATTAATTCCTATAGATAAGCCACTTCACAATAGTTCCCAGCTTCACTTGCTTGTAGATTTTGTAAAACAATTGCCTGTTTGAATTTGGATTTTTCCTACTTATTGAGACATCAAGGAATGAAATTTTCGGGTCGCCGTAAATTTGATCTAGGTTTTTTAATTTTCAGAAATAGAACAAAAGAGGGCAGAGGAAGAAGGGCCTCATAGTGGGATTTTTTTTTATAAAACGTAATTAAAATAAGAGAAAATCAATAAACGAGTTGATTATTCTTAAATTTTGAAAAATCATCAAAACCAGAAAAAATTACCACATTTAATCAAATTTAGAATTTTTTATTAATTTTGATGGGGGTAACCGGTTTTAATTTTTGGTTACAGGGGCACCGGAAGTTATTTTTGGTTACACACATTTGTAACATTTTGGTATGAGAAACTGCATTGCTTTATAGGGGCACCGAAAATTATTTTCAGTTACTCACATGAGAATTTTTTATTTAATTTTGGTTACCCTCAAATTTAATTAAATTTAAATATATAATCACCATAACCAATTAAAAAAATTGGTTACGCCACGTATTTTGAATATTTAACACCATAACTGAACATCAATATCGGTTACCATTAAATTTGATTAAATTTGAATTTTTTAATGAAATTTGTGGTGTGGTCATTGGTGGGAGGGTGTGGCAAAGGGGTAACCGAAATTTTTTCTCATTTTGATGGTTTTTGTAATTTAAAGAATAAACAATCCGTTTCTTAATTTTCTTTTTTTTTATATTTACGTTTTAGAAAAAAAAATCCCTCGTAGTGAGACTATAATTAACATGTTATTTATTTTCAAAAAAATAAACCACATTCTTTTATAAAGGAATGAACCAACCATTAATATAAAACATTAAATTATTTTCTGAGACTAAATTGTTCACTCTATTTTAAGAAAATAATAATTATGCTATGTTTTAAAAGTAAAATTTAGTACTTCAATGCTTTATATTCATTTTTTATCTTAATTTAATTTTGCAAAAAAAAAAATTGTGCTTCAGAATCTATTAAATCATTCTTACCGATTCTGCTTTTGATGAAAATTAATTAAAATATTTAATGAAAAATAATCACAAGTTAAATGAAAAAAAATATTATTTTCTCGGTCTATTCCTGAAAAAATCCTAGCTACGTCCAAGATTCTTAGAGGATTTGTAACATAGAAGAAGGGGTGCACAAAAAAAACTCATGACTCATAACTCGTTCGGAACCAATTCGGGTTTAACTTGCCAGCAACTCGAGTTGAAATTGTCTTGAGTTCATTGACTCGGTTGTCTCATGAGTTGAATCCAAGTTGCCCCTAACTCGGTCCGGAATCAACTTGGTTGACTCACTAACGTGGTAAATTGTGCAATGTTTTATTAGACTTTGTACTATTTAATAATTTGATAAACTTAGTACTATTTAATTATGTATTTGTCACTGCCTCATTGTGTAAAGTTTTAAATTGTGTACTATTTTGATAAACTATATACTGTTTATTTTATTAGACTTTGTTTTGGTAATTTTTAATTTGATAAATTATGTATTATTTATTTTGTTAGACTTCGTTTTGGTAATTTTTAATTTGATAAACTATGTACTATCTCACGAGTCGCGAGTCGACTCGAGTTGTTCGTGAGTTAAATCCAAGTTCGATTTTCTGACTCCAGACTGGATTAGCAGCTCGAACTTAACTCAGTTCATAAGTTCACGAGTTGAATCTGAGTTGCCCTCAACTCAGACTCAATTCGGCTCATGAGCAGCCCTAGAATTGAGGCTCCCTTTCATGCTAAAACAGAAGGAACCAAGTTAGTGTTTGAAAAAGTTAATTGTTCAAATTAATATATTTAAAAGAAAAGTGTTTAACAGTTTTATTTTTTTTATCTCTGTAATGACTTTATTTTAATTTATAATAATAAAAATTAAATTTTATATATCAAAATTAAATAATAGATATCATTAATATTATTTTCCCTATATGCAGATAAACAATTATTATTTTTTGAATTTATTTTTATATATATCAATAACAAAAAAAACAAAAAAAAAATTCACATTAGTGTATTCATGCAATAAGCTCTCTATATCAATCAAAACAAAGTCGACATGTTATAATTTTTTACATATGCATGAAAAGAACAATATAGATTATATTTAACAGTTTTGTTTTAGAATTTAAGTTTTAAATTTAAGTTATTAAAGTTTTAAAAGTTAAGACAAAATAAAGACACTGAAGATATTTAAATCCTCCTCAGTTTAAAGTAGAATAAAAAAAATGGAAAACATGAAAATATATTCATAAAACCAAACTCGAAGCTTATAGATCCTTACCGTTATTTTCAATACGGTATAAAATTATGTAAATATTGAGGCTGCCTTTTCAAATAACAGGTGTGAATTTGATATATTCATCTTTTTTAAATAACAAACTTTCGTCTTTTGCATTTTTAATTCCATCTTAAATCTTAATTCGAAAACTGAATAAAAAAAATTCTTTTGTTAAAAAAAATTCAAAATAAAATGTCTTTCCTGTTTATTCATCACTCTCACTTATTTCTTAGTTTTCAAATTCTAAACGGTGAAAATTTTGTAATTTGAGTAATCATAACTTTATGCAAATTATTCATATTTGATTCTTCATAATTCCAAATTTAATTTTTTTTACTAAAGTTATACCTTTTATTTATAATATTGTTTTATAACTAGAGACAAAATAATTTTGATCTCATAATTTCAAAATTTTATTTTCATTTTTTTATTTTGATTCCACGATAAGAAATTTTAAATATTATGCTTAAAAAAATATATAATTTTCTCATTTAAGTTTTCCAAAATCAAACTTTGAAAATCAGTGTCGCTTTGGAAAGTTTCGAAAAACATTATTTGATAGTCTCGAAATAGGGTACCTTTAAGGTTGACAACTTTTAGTTCTAATTTGTAAATATTTCAAACTACAAAATTTCTACCTCCACACATTAATGATTTTGGCGAAAATACAATATGTTGATAAATACAATTGTTGATCATATATTTTTCTAACCTCTCAATTTTGAGTAGGTAATATTTTAATATGCAAATTTAGAATTTTGGGTTTTATTTTAAAAATAATATATTAGTTTTTATTTATTTATGGTAATAGCAAGTTGCGAAAATTAGTATTTTAAAATAGAGGAAATTTCACGTACACTCCTCAAAAACTTCAAAATTACATATTCTGCCCTCTAATCTTCGAATTACGTATTCCCCTCTATGAACTTCAAAAACTCACAAATTTACCAATTTTATTGTCTTTTATATTAAAGCTCATTTTAAATTAATAAAATACCCATTTTACCCTTTATTATAAGCAATCATTTCCCTCGAAAACCAATCAGATAGAAAACCGATATTTTCCTTAAACATGCTACAATTTTTTTATGCTTTTCATAAAGGGTAAAATTAGTGTTTTATAAATTTAAAATGAGTTTTAATATAATTGACAATAAAATGGATAATTTTGTGTGTTTTCCAAGTTTGAGAGGGGGGAAATACGTAATTTTGAAGTTTTTGAGAGGTATACGTGAAATCCCCCCCTTAAAATATGAAACAAAATGTTTATATTATAAAATTCAGAATTTTGAATCTAGTAATAAAGACAATGCTCTCTATATAAGAGGTTGTAGTTTGAAACTCAGATGAGAGATTCCTTGTTGATATTAAACTAGTCGGGTGGTTTGACCTTCAACTCTACTTAAATAATAAAATTCGGGATTTTCTAATGATGAGGGTTCCATTGCGCTAGGTTTTTGGTGCTACAAAATGACACCGCCTCTTTTTGCATCTATATTTCTAAATTGGAAATTCAAATTTCAAATTCAAACTTTTGGCTTTTTCTTAAAAGGACTGGATCACGTAATAAGTTCAAAATACAATATATATTTTTTTTTATGCCCTGAGAGGTGATAAGTTTTTTTTTTTTTTGCCATTCAGAGGTGATAAGTTCAAAAATCCTCATCTCATACTTAATAGAAAGATTTTCTTGGTGATGCTTGGATAGAGAAAGCTACTTGTTACTTATTAAAGAATGTTATACGACATAATTTGATATTAGTTTTATAACATTGAATTGTCACTTCATATAACACTTTAGCATTTATATGCAAAACTCATTGTAGCCTTAACCGCCCATTCATGCAGTAATATATTTTTTTTGTTCACTAGTAGTGCATTTTTTTTAAAATAAAATAATCCGTGTATATAGCAGGAATTTTGTGACGCTGTGCTGTCATCCATGTTAATATCGAGAAGTAGTTACGTTCACAAAAGGATAAATGCAGATGTTTGTATAAAGCTTCCAATTTCAGTGTATATTAATCACCATACATTGCCAGTAAAATATTTTAATATTTTTATTTTAAACTCATTGAATGTTTTAATCGTAGTTTTGACCGCTCATTTTTTTAGTGGAGGTATTCTTTATTATATCATGCGAGATTGAAAACTTAGTTACATTATTATTAGTTTTGTCGAGACACATTACAAATACAATACGACACATAATGTTACGTATGTCAGTTACGTAATGTGATTTATGTGTATGTGACATATCTATTTACGTGGTTTTTCTTCCTTCAACCGAAAATAACACGACACAACACACTGTATAAATTAATTTGGTCACGCCACATCACAATTTTGTCTCTTTGATCGAAAATTAGTTACATCACAATTTTCTTCCGAATGAGATTTCAAATTAAAACCTTGCAAACTTGTGCTTCAAAAGAAACAAATCCAGCTCCAATTGGAATTTTTTTTCGCACACTCATCACTTCAAAGTTTAATTTATATAGACATCTGTTACAAAAATTAATTATCAAAAAAATACTTTATAAAATTTTGTCACATACTGGACAAATTATATTAGTCTTCCCAGTCCAAATAATACAAAAACCTATATGTGTAAAATCTCAGAAAGGTAAGGATATCCATGCAAAATTGCTTGTTACAGTTGCACTTTGGTCCCCTGCAAGCTGCAACTGCAGAACCGGAACCGCGCTTTTTTTGTCTTGCCTGTGCTTTTGTAGATAAATCCATCTGTTTGCATTTATTCCCAACCAGGACCCAGGAGTAGTGTTGCCTATTTTGTTCCCTGCATTTCATAAAAGAGAAATTCTTTTTGGAAATTACAACCTGTCCTCCGTTTTACAATTTCTTACATATTTGCTTTTCTGGCGACATCTACGCATCCCATTAATTACAAAACTATTCCAAAAAGAGCGAAAATGCGAAATCAATAATCTCTCCCCGAACCCAGAACCCGCCATAACTAAAATCGAACCATTCTCTGTTAACTGCGCTTGGTTACAGTTTCTGAGTTCTTCGAGAGAGAAAAAGGTACTATGCACAACACTGCATTTCTATTTCGTGTAAATTAGAAACTTTGGTTGGTTTTCTGTCTTGTTCTATCAAAATATAAACAAATTTGAAGTGTAGTTTGGGTGATTTTTGTCGCGTTACTTGCTCGAGAAGGTGCGTACTCACCTTTCTCATTTCTTTTGTGTTTTTTGGTACTTATTGCTCGTGTAAAAGAGAAATAGAAAAGAACGAATTATCTCTTTGGTTTCTCGGCATTTGCAAAACAAAAGAAAAAGAACCAATACAAATTTGAAGTGGTTTTTGTCGTCGTCTCTCCTATAAAAGAGATTAAGCGTAAACATTCGTTCCTTTTCTTGTTTTTTTTCTTCTATATTGTGTAAAATCAGACTCATTTCCTCGTCACAACCCCCCACGACTATATTTGAATTTTCAAGTAGTTTTTTTATTTTTTGCTTCTTCTTTCTTTTTACTGGGAAAGTATATTTTTTCTTCTTTCAAAAAGCGAAGCATGAAATGTGAACTTTTTTCGTTCTGTTCGTGCGAAATTTGGCTAGTTTTGTTTTGAAAATATGTGCAAAGTCTGTAATCTCACTCTTATATTTCCTCAAAACTTGTTTATTTTTTTTTTTGGATTTTTGTAAGATATTGTACTTTTTTGTTGGAATATTGCTAATTCGAGGTTCTTTTAGAAGTTTTTTACTTTCACGTTTCGTGCAAGAATAGCATTTTTTTTTCTTGTCGTTTTTACCTTGTTGCTGTTTGCGTGACCTAGTTGCCAGTAAACATATAAGAACAACTGTTTCACATTATACAAAAGAAATTGTCTGTGTTTTTTCTTGTGTTCTCTTCTTAGTCAGGTGAATTCTAAGTTAACATGTATTTTTTTCTGTCTTTTTGGTTTTCAGGTAACTGAATCAACAATGGAAGTCACTGAATGTACCAGAATAGTTCTAAACAGAATTGAAAAATTCGAACCCGAAAATGCAACCAAAATCATGGGTTACCTCCTTTTAAATCACACATATGAAGAAATCCTTGGGTACGCACTTGGTTCTGATAAGAAAATTATCTCCTTAATCCTTGAAGCTAAATCCTATCTCACCTCTGCTCCCAAATGTGTTATCCCTCCCCAATTCGCACCTCAATGCGCACCCTTTCCAGTTGCTTTCACCCCCCAAGTCCCTCCTTCAATTGGACTGGCACCGTTCTACAGCAATTCTCAATTGAGCATTCCACATAACATGATTGCACAACCCAATTTGACCCAATTAAACCCCAATTTCGGTACTGACTTGGCACAAGTGTGCCAATACTACCTGAGCAAGGGCTACTGCAAGAATGGTGCCAGGTGTCGGTTTGTGCATGACTCGAATTTTGTTCCAGTTGGTGATTGGATGAGGTTGGAGATGGAAATTCGGGAGATACTTTTAAGCAGGGGACGGATACCACTTTCAATTGCATTGTTGCCTATGGTTTATCAAGAGCAGTATGGTAAGGTTTTACAAGCCGAGGGGTACCTTACTGAGAGCCAGAGGCATAGCAAACTGGGTTACAGTTTGACTAGATTACTTGCTCAGTTGAGAACCATTGCTTTAATTGAAAGGTACCTAGAATCTTATTTTGTTCTTGTTGTAGTATTTTTTTTATTATTTGTTGTCATTTTTTTTATATAGTATATACTTAAAAGTTAGCATGAAATATCCCCAAAATGTACAGGTGGATGTTATTTTTGAAAGATAATATTTGTTATTTAGCCCCCTGTTGAGGGAAAATCATGAACCTGGAAGCAGGTCTATTATCTGCTAAGATTAAATCCCCAACATGGCGCTTTACAGATAAATAATTTGAAAGATAAATGAGTAAGCCTAAGCTTATACCGACAAAATATTATCTTTTACCTTAGGCCACATGGTCAGCATTCGTTGGTCTTAGCTGAAGACGCGCACAAGTACATTGAGTATACTAGATTACATCAGCAGGACACCTCTGGCAGCTCTCATCAGATATATCTTACCTTCCCAGCTGACAGCAAGTTTACCGAGGAAGAAGTCCAGATATACTTCAGGTACATATTTCCCTCCTTTCTTGTATTGATATGTATTGGCATGTTAGCTTCTGTTAATATACCATAACTGTTTGGTATGTTTCTGATGAGAGGTATCAATTGCTTGAGACTAGATTATTTTGTTGAAGTAATTTTTTCATTTACAATCCTTTTTTGTTGTTATGATTTGTAGCAAGTATGGGCCGGTACAGGAGGTGCGAATACCGAGGCAAGCTAGGCGCATGTTTGGTTTTGTGAGTTTTGTGTACCCCGAAACTGTACAGCTCATTCTGTCAATTAGTCATCCACACTATATTGGCAGTTCCAGAATTCTAGTGAAACCATACAAGGAGAAGTCAACAGTCAATGAGAGGTATAATTTTCAAAGCTTCAATTCTATTTTTGTTATTTGTTAATTTGTTCCAACATTTACTAAATTCTCGAAGAGTAATTCAGGAGGATTGCTGAAGTGGATCTTTCCAACTATAATGCTTGCAATTTCTTTGATTTGGGACTGGAACCTAGTGCATGTAAGTTCTTTAGAGATTAAAACTTTACATTTTCTTATGAATCTTCAAAAGCTAACAATTTAATTCTCATTTTAGCATTGGGTGGGTATAGCTGCGATGAAAGATACCTTCAAGATCAGATGATGAATGAGAGAGAGATTGATATGGCTCTGGAGAGGAGAGAAAGACACCTTGTTGAGCGTCAACAAATGTGTAACAAGCTGACGGGTGGGCCTGCCCATGACTTTAATCCAGAGTACCTCCAGTTTGCGCAAGGTTGAATAATATTTCATTATATTGTTAGTCTTTGGATACTGAACTTGAGAAGAGGAAATAGTCAAGGGAATGATATGATAAGGTCATTTTTTTTACAGATCAATTAGGTAGGCTTAAGATCAATGCAGCGCGGGAAACTGAAAAGGCCGTTTCAACCAGCACTAGCAGCAGCGACCCACATAGGTAAGATCAAGGTGCCGTACACTGGATCTTAGTTCTTCTGGTACCAGACATTCATGCCTGGCACCAGTAAATGAATTCTTAATTGTGAAAGCTATACTTTCTTTCATGTTGGAAGAACAATTAGCTCTGAATTTTAGTAATCTTTCAATATTTTGTTGGAACTTACAAATATCTATTTTTTTTTAATTGCAGTGGAGAAATCGACCTACCTGACAGCCCATTCGCATAGAGATATCTTTCCAAGCAATATTTTGAAATTACATAGAAGAAATGAGCTAATGATAGATGATAGGAGTTATCAGAAGACTGTAAATTTTTGATAGTGCTGTAAAGGGCATAGTATAGAAGCTGAGAGAAAGCAGTACAGTTATACCTGAGAATACAGAGTTGATGCATGAAAAGATAGTTTAGCAAAGTGCTGGTAGGATACTTTTTAGTTGGTATACTAGATGCTAGTTGTTAAGTAATATAGTCTTAGTTGCTATAGAATGATCGATATATGAATATTTGGACGTGTTTTTCAATAGTAGTTATAATCTGTTTTTTGCATGAATGATTGTTCTTTTTTTCTTTGTATTGGTAGCTACTTCGAGTGGTACAGCGTACAAAACACTGGAAAATATCTACTATACAACTCCATCCATATCCTCTCAATTCTTTTGAAAAATTATCCAAAATATATCATGTTTTCGGTTATCCCTTGTGAAGATAGAAACTGATAGATAGAATATATGTAGAGGTGGTATCTACTGAAAAGTTGAGAATTTGGATTCATGCTTTAGAAAATGACGACACTGCTTATTTGAGTCCTGTCCACTGTAGAGCATCTGTCTTTTTGAGGTTTCATGCACTGCTTGTGTTGTGATTTCACATTAGCATCCTCACTTGATCGTAGCATTATTGATATATGCATGCGCTCACACACACACACACGGATAAGGCTGTCTATGGATTGAATCGATCTGGATTGGATTTTAGTATAATCCAAATCCAAATTTATTGAGATTTTATAAAATTCGTATATAGATTCATAACTAATGGAATTTGATGATTCAAGTACGAATTTATATGTATTGTCATAGTGGATTTTAAATCAAATTTGGATTTTAAACAAAATTTTGACTGATGTCAATATAGGCTTTGAGGCATATTTATTGACATCAGGCAAAATTTTGTTTAATTTATGGAAGTATAAATTATGTATTTTGATAATGAGATTTAATTTCATGAGGCATGTAGAAATGATAACCACATGCTATTACATACTAAAATTGATCTCAATTTGATCGGGCGGAAACCTGAAAGCCCTGGTGTGATGTACTCTGATGCAGTCTCCTCTAGCCAAGAATATTTAATGGGTTGTTACAGACCGGAATTTGGCCCAGAAAGACCTGGCCTCAAATATAATATTTGCTGCTAGCATAGAATGGCTGTAAAAGAGAAGCAATTTTATGGAGTGAAAGCCCATAAAATTGAATTCATATCACCTAAGGTAACAGAGTATTACTGTTTAGATCGGACAATCAGAATCCGCATGAAATATTAAAGGGACCCCCGTGTATTTTGCCGAAATTTTTAAAGTTAGCACAGTTTTAAAAAAAAATAAACCAAAATTATCGTTTTTTGGAAAATTCGAAATCTACCACGGTCGCAGAATGGTTTTGCGGACTCAAATGCTGGAGACCGCACAGGTATTCTGCGGACCCATTTTTTTGTTTTGTTTTTTATCTAGCACTACGTGGGGATGCGTGCCCCGTATAGAGATCTCAAAGTTTTTTGGTTTTTCATTGGGACGCAAATGCTGGAGATCACAAATGGGGATGCGTGCCCCCTTTTATGAGATATCTCAAAGTTTGAAAAAAAAAAATGGGTCCGCAGAATGCCTGTGCGGTCCCCAGCATTTGGGGCTGCAGAATCATTCTGTGGCCGTGTTAGATTTCGAATTTTCCAAAAACGATGGTTTTTTGGTTTATTTTTTTTTAACAATGGTAGTTTTAAAAATTTCAGTGTATTTTACCTCCGACCAGATTGGCCAGGATTCTAATTGGACGGTCCGGATCTAAACAAAAATATTATGTTACATTATATCAGAGGATATGGAGTCCCTAAAATTAGGTTTGCTACCAGCCTATCATTTGCATGATTTATGATAACTTATTAATAGATTGGCAAGGAATCCATTACACGTATTTGTCACTGAAAATACTAATACTGTATAATAAATAATATTCTACATGTAACTTTAGGTAATTCTAATAGTTTACACTTTACCGCCTAAATTATGAAGAAAAATAAAATACACAGGTAAGTGTATATATCTTTTTGTTAAATCTTGGACAAGCACATTTGACCAAAAACTGCTTTTATAATTTATAGGCATGTTATGCATTTGTTATATATATTGATAATTTTTATTACACCGTTGGTAAACTCCATCTGTTGTTATTCACATATCAGCAGCATTGAAACCAGAGGAGGGGGGGTGGTGAATGGTTGCCAATCCGTGAATCCGTGTGTATATAAAATTTTTTTATATTAACTATGTGAAAATTATATGTTTTGATTTGTTATTATGTTGTTAAACGTTGTTTTTTTTTTTTTTTTTAAAGTAGCGGTGGTACCACCGATTTCCATTAGAAACCAAAAAGATCAAGTATTGGTACCTAAAACAGGTACCAATCCCTTAGTCAAGCATACATCTGTTTAGTTACAAAAAGCAGAGAACAGCTATGAAAAGCAACACAAAAAGCAGAGAACAGTAGTGCTAAACATAAGCATAACAAAGTCTAACAAATCCCAGTCAACATAATCATCTTCTTCACCCCAATCGATGTCAGACGTTGGACTTAATGGGCTGCCAGGTCCAAAATCCCCGCGAACTATTTCCAAAAACTGGTCCCTGGGTGCCTCTCTGCCTGACATTGACACTAGGACCTCCACTGCCGTGGTCAGATCCGTGGTGCCCTCCTCCACTTCCAGGAGTTGGTATGGCATATCCTTAACATCAGATGAAAGAATGAGACTCAAATTTAAATGAGAATCATCATTACGAGAAGCACACTAGAAAGAAGCTAAAAATAAAATTTTACTACCCAATGATTTAGTCCATAGAATTGCCCCTCTTAGTTGTTAATGTCCCTGACATTAGATTCCTGCCTTATCCCTTATCCTTGCATATGAGATTATGAGATGAGACTCTCCATACATATTTTAACACACAGACACCTCCACAGGAGAAAATTAATTTCACCTGTTCTCTTTTTCCAATAAATGAGTGGCTTGATTTAAATTCTTGTAGCATCTCCTCAGCTGCATTACTGTTTATAGCCAAATCTCAGCAGCAGGTGAAACACTAACCAATTTCATGTACCAGTCTCCAAAAAGAGATTCCACCACCTATGTATCTGACCCCTCACCAGGTACCACAAGTGGTGTATTACTATTCACTGTGGGACATTCTTTTTCCTTTCCTTTTTTTTCAGATGCTAATTTTCATGCCTCCTAGCAAATCTGGACCATAAGCTCATATCAAATTGGTTCCTTTAGCATAATCTAACCATTATCACAGAGGAGGTAGATAAAATACTATCTAACAGTTGTTTCTGTCCAGCAGCTAAATGTGTGCTGAAACATTGTTTCTGCAAAATCAATGATTACAGTTGGTTTTGTCCAGTAACTAGTTAAGAATACGGGTGTATGTAACTGCGATGAATTAAACATCTCTAAGGATTTTTTAGCAAATAATCCAATCCTCACCGTAAGATCCAAATCAAACGGTGGAGAACTCCATACATCCTCGTGCTATTCGGGGGATGAAAAGAAGAAAAACGAATCCAACTTCCCTCGCTTACAACTACAACCCGTGATCAGATGCAACTGCGATCCTTTCTCCTGTACCCTGAACTGAAATGGATCAGAAAAATTTATCAATGAGGAACGGGCCCCGCTTTAGTAGTATCACAGGGTCTTTCACGAACCGAGTCTAGACGAAAAATAATGGATCTCGTGAGGCCGTTAGCGCCAACTCCTGCCTGCCAACAGGTCACTAACTGTAAAATGACCAAAACAACCCTCTCAAGTCTCAACATCTCCCAATATACCTGGACTCGGATCGGAAGCGGCGCTAGTGACAGCTCACAATTTACAGAGCACAGTTCAGAGGGGTATCTTCGTCATTTTGGAAGACTTAAGGGGGTTTTAATTGGAGAACCTGCTGTTGCTTTATTTAGTTAAGGTGCTGGATGATTTAGCAAGTGAGGAAGAGGGAAGAAACACTGAGTTGTAAATCCCATAATTAGATACGGTGTACAGGAGAGCTCGTAGTCTATGGTTGAATCAGGTCTCTTCTCCTTGCGGGAGGTATCAAGATGCTTTCTTTTATATTTTGTTTATTTCCATTTTCAAAATCTTGTATTCTTCTTATTGTTTTTTTTTTTTTTTTGATGAATTGATTATCAGGCAATCGCATGCTAGTTTAGAAAAAAATCTTGTTTTCTTTTTGGGGTTGCTTATGATTAAGCATTCTGTATTGTTGATGTATTTTATATGTTTCAGTTTAATTTTGTTATGTATTTAGCCGCTATTTTTAAGTACTGTTTTTTTTCCCATTTCCATTGAAGAAGTTGAATTGATTTTTCAATTATTAATTTTGGTATTAAAAAGATAATTTATTAATGTTGGTTGAAACTTGAAAGAATGCAGTTTTCTTTAACACTCTTTTTGCCCTCTTTTATTGGTATCTGATTAACTGTTATTGGTAATTAGTAACAAAAATGCGCTTTTGTGTTAATCTTATGGATTCCTTTTGTATTATTTTCTTCTTACACAAAAATAATGTCATGCTGGTAATTCAAACAAAACACCCGTTCCGCACAATTTTGGATATCAGGATTTTTCAAGATGTTTATTTTGCAAATCGATCGAACTCGTGTTTACTGAAAGCTAATTGCATAATTGCCACACATTTTCATTTATTATTGTCATTCTTGAAAGAAAAACTATATTTGCCAGGTGAGTGATTTTCACATGAAGCCATGCTAAAAAGTAAATAAGATATAAATCATTCCCTACTGACAATTTTTACATTTTCCCTTATTTTCCTAATCTGCTGTTTATTTCATTTACACAGAGAGAGACCGATTTGGTGATGGATTTCGCAGAGCTAGCCAAAATCATCTACTCACGGATCCAGGGTTTCGAGCCTGATAATAATGCAAGAATATTTGGTTGCATTTTTTTGCGCGCTCCTGATGAACAAGAGATGATGCAACTTGCCTATGGGTCTGATGCGACCTTGATTTCGTATATCAATGAGGCCAAGGCAGATCTTAGCACCAAATTACCACCAAATTCATCCCAAATCCAATCCCATAATTACCCCTTATCTGGCCTACGCAAGTTCTCCTCCAAAAATCCAAACCTACACATGCAATCCCGTATCTATGATAATTTTGATTGCTATAACTACACCCAAAACCTGAATAACCAATTCATCGGGTTTGATGAACCATACAACAACATAAACCACTTACCAGGATACATGTCGGGTGTGAACATGTACCATGACCCAGTAGTACAGAGACGGGTTACAAAACCATCCGTGCTGGTACCAAAACGACCATGCCACTACTACTTAAAAGATATGTGCAAGAATGGTGCGAACTGTAGTTACTCGCACCAAAAAATCCCGTCAGATTTTTCGGAGAGCGATTCTACAAGTTGCGGGAGTGGTACAGGTGACACACCAGCATCATTAGAGCAGTTGGAAATTGAGATTGTGGAGTTGCTGAGGTCAAATACTGGGCAGCCGGTATCAATTGCCTCTTTACCGACGCTTTATGGCCAGATTTATGGGAAGGGGTTGCAAGCTGATGGGTATTTGACTGAAAGTCAAAGGCATGGCAAGGCGGGTTATAGTCTCACTAAGTTGCTTTGTCGGCTTAATAAGATAGCTGTCATTGAGAGGTACGCAACACCGTGTTACTGATATTTATGCCAAATCTTTACAAAATCAGAAATAATTGGTACTAATACTACAATAATACAAGTATGTAACCCGTATTATTGCATTGATATGTTGTGAAATTAAATTATTAATTCAGGAATTTGCTTACGTTTTCAGACCGCATGGACAGCATGCAGTGGTTCTAGCTGAAGATGCTTTCAAGTACATGAATTCTGGAAATGAAAAAATTGATGTAACTCAAAATTCTGCAAACCAGATTTACCTCACATTCCCAGCTGACAGCATGTTTACTGAGGAGGATGTTCATACATATTTTAGGTATATGGTTAATATTCAAGCATATATGCAATATAAACCTTTTGTTCTGATTATATGCTTGAATTTTTTTTTCCTGTTAAACAAAAGTGCCACATCCCAATGCTTCGCAGTATTTAAAATCAATAGGCATTCCAATGGTCCTAGATCATACCAATAGAATGTTATCTTGTATTAAGTAAATTGATCTTAAATGTTTGTCCTGTTTAAATGGCCAGCACAAATGCATAGACCTTAGTCTTCCTAATTAACACCCGGTACAAGAACTTGCTGACATCATGCTTATTCTTCTTCATTAATTTCCTCCTTGCAATAGTCAATATGGGCCGGTACGAGATGTGAGGATACCATGTCAGGACCGGCGAATGTTTGGTTTTGTGAGCTTTCACAGCCCTGAGACAGTTCATCTCATCCTAGCGAACCGCCATCCCCATTTCATCTGCGGGGCCCGAGTCCTGGTTAAACCTTACCGTGAGAAGGCAAGGTAAAAAATATATTTTACATATGTAATTAGAACTTTGACATATTGTATACAGTACTTAAATAGTGTTTTGCAAATAAAACCCAGTATAAAAAACTATTTCCAATTTCCAGGTACTCCATGGAGAAAATGAAGCCACTGTTTGGCTACAACCTACACCATACCAACATTGATCCCGACATTTGTCCGAGTAATATGCCTTCCCAAATACTAGTTAATATCGCATTCATGTTATCTAATTAAGAAGATGGTAACTGAATTTAATTTGTGAATAACTATGTCAGTGCCCGGAGAATTAGGGTCTTCGATGCAAATAAAGAGGCAGTTGTATCAAGAAATAATGGCTCAGCTGGAACTGGAGAGGATGCAACTCAACGAGCTTGGCTTTAATCCAATGACTCAGATTTCTTCCCCTAATTATAAATTAGACAACTGCAAATATCTTTCAGGTTTGAATGACAACTTGAGACTAGTTTTGAGCATTATCTGTTAACTGAGCACTTTGTTAGCAAATTTGTATTTGATTCTTATAGTTTTATTTTGATTTCAGATCAGAAAGAATTTGACTCAATAGACCCATTACAGCACGTCCTCGATGCGCTAAATAAATGTCCGACAAGTATCAATACTCCAGCCTTATCCCCTGTCACGAACGACTCTAGCATTGAGCAGGACAGGTAAAACTAAAAATATATAACACAAGAAAGTAAATAGTTCGCAGCTTTGCATTTTGTTATATTGGATTAATGTATGATTATTTTCTTCGAATCAATACATATCAATGAAAAATCTGTAACATACTACTGTAATATCTTTAATTGAAAAGTTGCAATTTATCCTACTAAATTCTGATGGGTAAAATTCAATGGATGGTTCCCAACACAAGATTCAAGATCTAAGGGTAGTGTGGGTATGTAAATATAATTAGGTCATGTGTGTTTTGAAAGTGAAGTACAGTGACTTATGTACTTTGAGGTACTTCAATGCATTAAAGAAAAATGTTTAAGGGACTTTTAAGGAAGATCAAACTGAAAACATATTCATAGGTAGAATAATGTTAAAACACCACAGTTTTTTACTTATACTTTTTATACTCACTACTTCACTTGCCAACATAATAAATAGATGAAATTTTATCTTTTCAATGAATATACTTCAATACTACCAAACACCGATACTTTAAAATGATTTCGTATAGTAGTCTTAAAATTCTATTCTTTCATAGTGTCACTTTCTTTGACCTCGAAAATAATCTCCTTTATTTTCTTTATTGTTTGATGTTGCAGCTGTCCTGTTGAACTGCCAGAAAACCCATTTGGAACTGTACAGTAATGGCAACTCACAAGCTTATCCGCAAGTTTTATTTCAGAGAGGCTTTATCATTATTTTTATTTCCCAAAAAAAAAAGGGTGGAAAAGGGAACCTGCAGCACAGTACATAATATAAAGAGAATACCGAAGACTGAAGTCGACATGTGAAAATAGTTAGAGAAATAACTGTAATGAGAAGTGGATAAAAAAACAAAAAAATAAAAGAAAATGTGGATTACTCGTGTGCATAGAACAAAGGTACAGGTTTATATATACATACATATGACTGATAGGTTTAGTGTGAAGCTAAGAAAATGTTAATTTATATTAGTGAAATAAATGATATATACTTAAGTTGGTGGCACTCATGGACTTCATGTTGTAACTTGATCACTTTCTTTTTCTTTTGCCACTCTGTACACATGATGATGGTTGATTTCAATTTGTGAATTAATTTAAGTTTGTGTAGAGCCTTTTTGTCATCTGTTCCCTGGTAACTAATCAAGGGGTTCTCGTGTTCATTTCTTTCAATTTAAAATTATTGGGTACTTACCACAAAATTTAATGCTGATATATTATGACTAAAAATGTTGGTTCCCTCTATGTTATAAATGTTTATACATAAAGCTTTTGGCTCTCATTTGAAATCTAAATAGTAGCATCGATCCGCAAAAAAATGGTTGTAATATATAGCCTAATTTATTATGGAGAGGGAGAAGATAAAAAGAAGGCAGTGTCAATGTCAAGAATCTGTGTGAACCAATCAAATTCTCTATTTTAGGATTAGCTTAGGTGGCATTTTATAAACCCTCTTTATCCTGAAGAAATATGTGTAAAAAAGACAAATTTAGTTAAAACTCATGGGACACACCTGACCTGATCAATCCTAGTTCTTTTGCTGTCTGTCCCTTTCTGTTTCAAGATGTCTTTTGGTGTATTTGTCTGTAGATTATCAGTACCTGTCATGTACTGTAGCTTGTCCAAGTACTTGTTATTTAGTCAGTATTGCATATTTGCATGATAATGATGCGATTATAATAAAGGTTGCTAGTCAGTATTACAATAATTAATGATCATATTAATTTACAAAGTACCACTTAGACTCTTATTGAAATAAATAGAAAAAAGGTTGCTAGTTTGAAAAACTTGAGTTGTGTATTGGATAAGAATAGTATTGTATGAGATTGCATTATAAGGGAATTCGTATCCTCTGCATTAACGGAGCGTGCGTTAATAGATCTGGACCATCCGATTGAGATCCGCACTAATATTAAAGGGCCCCGTGCGTTATAGGTGTGGGCCGAATTGACTCCGATCCTGATCAGACGGTGACCGAGATGCATTAAACTCAAAAGATGCGGACTCATTATAAGGAGGGTTTCAATATTACAATTTTTTTTTGTGCTACAACTTCATCTGTTCACTTTCAGACGGGATGCTTCCACGGAGAATTAGGTTTTTTGGAGCTCATTTTTTACTAGATCAATGATAAAATAAAATGAATCTAGGTTACTATTATATAGATTAATTTTTAATGTGTGTTTATTTTCTGACACCTTGATTTAGTATAAATGAACTCCCAAAATTATCAAATTTTAAATGGGGCGATGTTGTTGTATTTTGTGTCACAAAAGGACTGTGCCATTCAAATCTTCCTCTTTACGTATTATAAGGCTAAATTATTTATTTATTTTTATTTGTTTAACTACTCTTCAATTGCAACTTAGTTAACCTAATTTCAACTCCAGATGCATCATATATACCGCAATATTTAACTGTTTTGTTACTTTTGTATACATTTTCTTAATTAAATCTTCTTTGGTCAACTAAATGATGTAATCCAATAATTGTTGTAACAATCTGATCAACATATTTAATATTGTTGTACAAGGGGCAATTTGATCTTTACGTATATTATTATACTCGAACTCATTCGTAATTCTATCGTCTTAGTCTTAATTAACAAAAAAAGTGTGTAAAAAAAAAAAATATTTTTTTTTTAATTCTCAACCCCTTAAATTATGTGTTGAGGAATGGCACCATGGCGAGAAGCTTATCTGACAATATCTAGAGGATTTGGATAGCTTGTATGATGACAGCTCGGATGTGCCGCGGAGCTGTCTGCCCATGTGAAGGTAATCTAATTGGACATGAAGTCTAGATTTGTGGGGCCTACTTGGTTGATGCTTTTGATTGGTTCTCAGTGGATAAGGTTGTTACATTTAATGTAACATTGCTGCTAAGCGCTAACGAATGACTGCATTTATTAGAGTTCCTAACCAATGCGAGCTGAAACAGCGAAACTATATTATCTGGTACAGTTACATGTCACTAAAATGTAAATCACCAATAGTTAAATCCAAATTTCATGAATAATAAACCATCCCGCCAGCAACGACAATTATGCCGTGAAATTTGTAACATAAAGTGTGGGCTTGCACAATTCAGGAAAGGTCTACTACTAGAATATAAGAAAACTGGGGACGCCTCATGCGATATTTAAGGCCCATGGGACACCTCATACAAAACTTGGGCTCCTCTTATGACATAAAGGTCCATGGGCCTCATACAAAATTTTCCATAAACCAAACGACTCGATTAAAGAGCGCACAAGAAGAAATATTTGGGGAAAATAAAATGTGTCCCACGTCGGTATTTTAAAGATGAATTGTATCTAAACAAGAAGAGCTACCGCATTCCATCTCCACTCTATGTACCTTTCTTTTCTATATGTTTTGTCCATATAATCGTACAACTTAAAAAAACGAAAAATAAAAACTAAATCCTATCAAAACTGTCCATCTGTGAATATAATGAAACATAATCATATCTTGTGATCTAACGACTGAGTGTACCTGGCCGTGCAAAGTTATTTGTCTCATGATGAGACAAATAATTTCTTCGAAGAAAAAAAGAGAATATGCATCCTCACTCCAATGGAAATCCATTGATTTCTTTAACAACAACCAATCCAATCCTGTCAAAGAGAAATAATTTCCTTTACCAATCTCAATTCACCCCAATTCATTCAGAAAAAAATAATTAAAAGGAAGCACTTGGGTCAAAAGATATTCTTTTTTGTGCAAATTGCACTCATCATTTTGCAAATAACACCTAGCATTTCTAATAGCTGTAATAAAAATCCCCAATGTTAGTTTGTTTTCTTTAACAATACTCAATTGCTCAAACAAAGGTTGGCGCAAGCAAAATGACTATGTTGCCCATGGCGTTATCATAATAACTCAAACAAATCTCTTTGTAAATGCTCATGGAAGTTTGGAATCAGCTTAATTTTTTAATTATTAAATACTATTATTATCACTATTATTATTATTACTACTATTTTGTAAATACTCATGAGATTTAGGGGCAAAATTGTCAGTGTTAACCGACTATTTCTTGACTCTTATGAGCAAACAGCTGTTACTTGGACGCATCACAAAAGAATGCTGAATGTTATTTGCAGAAGGTAGAAAAAGAAAAAGAAAATAACTACTGTACCTCTGGAAGCGCTCTTTCAAGATCCCAAAACACCATCTATTCCTAGAATTGGCAAATGACACTGCACTAATTACCAATAACCCGACTTCACTACCTCCTTTCTCCGACTACTACCACTAACACTTTGCTCACTTTGCTGAGGCTCCTTAAATGCCTCCTCTCTTCTCCAACTATTACCACTAACACTTCTCAGAGGCTCCTTAATTGCCTTTCTCTCATGCTGAGGAGCAAAATCTGACAACAAGAGCCGCTCTCTAAATTTCAGATATGCATCGACACTTGTACCAGCCCATTGTTTGCAAAAGGACTCATCACAGGGAACTAGAGATCCAATTGGAAATGGGCCTCTTTGTGGGGCCTTTTTCAGAGAAACTAGGAAGCAGTGTCGGGGACGAATTCTCTGCTCTAAGGAGAGGCTCAAGTACACGGGGTACTTTGTTAAGGTGTTTACTTCATTTCTCAGCTCATTTACAAAGTAGTTATATTTTGGTCTAAGATTGCCTTCTAGAGATAAAGATAGTACCTAAATGGAATTTAAAAAGAAGAAAAACATTAGACAGTGAAATTGTATTTGCACTTAGACAAAGATGCCTAGAGATGTTTGTTGGCCAATAAAAGCCAAGTAAAACCATAAGATGCTGACAATTCTGACAATACTAAAGTCCAAAAATAAGCTTAATCATAAAACCATGACACTAAGAGTAACGTACACTCTAGTACCTTAAAAAATCCTACTTCACCTACAACCTAAATGGTGTCCCAGTGATTAAGACCAATGTACAGTCTAGTACATTATCATCCTATACCCTAATTGTTAAGGTACAAAAATTCCAGGTAAAAGATGGGAGCACACCAACCTGTGCCAAATTTGTCAAAACTTTCAAGATCTCCGCATCCTTCATGCCAATACTCCTCAAGAAATTAATCCTTGGTAAAATACCATCCTCTATACTATAGTGTAAAAACTGGGGGTGCTTGGTCACCATTCTGACAATATTATACTTAGGCGCCCCAAGCTCTTTAGAAAAGAAGAAAAGTCTTGATTTCCATGAGCGGTCAATCGGTAGAACCAAGATTTGCGGACTCAATTGCACCACTTTCCCAATATCACTCTCCTTTATACCGACCTCTTCAATCAGGTACTTAATTGTAGGTCTGAGAGATTTCTCAATGCTATAAGAGAAGAAAGAAGGCGCAACAGCAATAACATGCCCCAATTTGGTACTGGGGACACCAATACTCACTAAAAACTGAACATGCGCGTAAAGATTGTCAACACTGTATTCCAAGATTTGGGGCTGCCGCACCAGGATTCGCTTCATGTCCTCCTTTTTTACACCTATGGTGGTTAAAAGAACCATTTTTTCACGGACACATGTCAGGCTCGTGTGGAAACAACGCATATGACGTTCAAACATGCTTGTGAAATGAGACTCATTTAGACCATAGGTGCTTAAGTAGTTGACTAAAGGATACCACCTTGAGTCGAAATTGAGGTCTTTTTGTAGACATTCAAAACGCTTTCTGGAGAAGTTTGTGTGCTTTGGCTGTCATGAGAAGAAACAATGCTTATTTGTTAAAATGGCCATAACAGCTCTATACCAGTATGATCTGGCTCAGATTACAACCTAAAATGTAAATGGTAAAAGGATGGCATGTGATGACAATTAAATTTGCCAATATCTGAGGTACTCGAATAAGTCAAGGCATATGAATATATTACCTATCAAGCCTTACGCAATTCGAGTATTGTTTCACAATGCATCAAAGGTCGTTAAATTCTAAAATGCAATTCCCAGATTGTGAAGTTGAGGATTTCTAAATGGATTCTAGCACAGGTATATTATGTTCTAAACCCTTAACAAATAAAAATTTATAGCAATTACCTCTCCCATACTTCCCAAGTCAATTAAGTCTTTTTTTGAGGACACACCGACTCTGGATTTAGCTTTCTTTTTTGGGACCTTGCCTTTGTCGTCGTCATCAATGTCAATGATGATATCTTCATCCTTCTTGCCATAGTTAGATCTAGGCTGTCTTCTATTGTGATCTTTTCTTAGTTTTTTGTTATCTGAAATGTCAAATTTAATTGCTCACTCAGATGATTGAACAATACCGGCCCTACATTGCTTATATCAGCAGGTATTTCAATTTATTTTTGGACAATTGCATTGGTTGAAGAACTAATGTTAATTCATGACCAAAATGCAATTAGAGAGATCCAATAGAATTATTGAAACATGAAATACCTTTCTTTTCATCAAACTTACTGTCACTATCACTATGGAACTCTTCCTCCGATTCCAATAGATCGTCCTGAGAAGAAAATGAATAATTAGGTACAACACAAAATCTTTCCTGAAGCAAACACATTGCATGGTTTTCAGTGCGTGTCTGTGTGTAAGTGAGGGAGTGAGAGAGAGAGACGCACAGAGAGAACCCCGTCGTCACCAAACCCTTCCTCTTCTTCTTCGACGTAGTCATAATCATCTTCGCTCTGATACCGCGCAGCACGGCTTCGACAACTGAAAAGACGCTTAGGTTGGAACCCGCGGAAGTAACACTTGGAGAGGTGAAGCAAGGTCACTCTCGAAGATGCGGAGGCGGAGGCGGAGGGGAGGAGAGAAAGGCGGGAGGAGATGGGGCGCAGACACAGCAGCGCCATTGGAGAGAGTGAGAGCGTGCTATTTCAATGGCGAGGTCTGCTGAAGGGATAAGAGTTGGAATATTCTATCTGGTCCATGACCTCCTGGCTCCTGCTGCTTTCCTGCTTGATTTTTGCTTTGCTCAGTGGATAACTCCGCAAGCGGCAAGAGGTGAGGTCTAAGAGAATCTCGAGGGTTTATGATGAATTGGATGGATTTCCTGTGGCTGGTAATGGTGCATGTCATCGCTGGGAGATGCAACTTGCAAGACTCAGAAGCCAGTGAAACAGAAGGCCCAATTCAAGTAATTTTTTACTTTGAACCATGGAACTATTCTGAAAACAATAACAATTTGATGAAGTAAAATTAATGCATGATGAAACGTGAAGTAAATGAGTTTTTTATATTCTTAGTTTATATCTTTTTTTTTTAAATGGAAAAATTGTATACAAAATTAACGGTTCGGATCTTACAAAATTAAAATACAAAAGTTGCTTAATGACCGAATTTATCTCTATAAATGGCTAGGAAAAAAAATATGAAAATTTAGCTGAAATAACTACACTGTAAGGTTTCTTATAGAGTTGCTTTTATTTTTGTAGTTCTATCATAAAATTTCATTTCAAAAATACAACAACATATCAACATTACCATTTCATTACCAAATTTATCTTCCTCCCCCTTCCCTAACCGACCAGAAACTCTCTACCCTATATTTCCCTTAAACTATCGTTGTTCTTTCAAGAGAAGAAGAACTTTTTTTAATAAGATACGAATAATTTTTTTAATTATTTTATTTTCAAGAAAGAATATAATAATATATAAAATAATTGCAAAAATATATGAAGTTGTAAAAATGTTTGGGGGTGAAAAAATCTCTGAGACTACCTTGAGAGTATAATTTTATATTATTCATCAAATTTGGCGCCTTTTCTGATAATTTTAAGAGGAACCGAACCTCATAAAGCAAAAATATGAAAACTATATATACAAAAATGAAAGAAAAAAACTCATTACATAATTTTGGCCGACATTTTTATTATATCCAAAGTTTAATAGAAATTAATTAATATATCCAGATCCGCTGGAAAGTTATAAAAATATCCGTACCGGCCATTTTCTAGCCGGTATCCAATTTAATTCATTACCGGCCGGAAAATGGACGATACCCAAAAGTTGTTTTTTTTAATACAATTTAATTCATTTTCTGACCGGTACTTAATTTAATTTTTTTTTTTTTTAAGATGGGCATAGCATAGTTGGCTAGAAGAAAAAGTCGTAAGAAACTCGGATTGAAGTTTGCACTCAGTTTGGCTAAGATCAAACAAATGCATTTGGTTGGATGCGTGTGTTACATCGGTTGCATGTATCAGTGCATAATTAATGTTTTTGCAATGAAACATCGATGTTTTATTAGCCGGGTAGTACTAAAAAAACATCGGTGCGTCGTTGATGTTTTTGTAATGAAACATCGATGTTTTATTAGACTTAACATTGACAATTAAGCAGGGTAGTGCTAAAAACATCGGTACGTCGCTGATGTTTTTGCAATGAAACATCGACGCACTTCTGCCGTCGTTAGGCTGTGCATAAAGCATCGGTACTCAATTTTAGAATGCTGGTTATTGTTAAATTAATTCACTAGCCGCATGCGAACACTAAACTTTAGTGTCATATGACACTGTAAAAAAAACGTATATGGCTAGTGAATTTGATTTAACAATAACCAGCATCCTAATAAAACATCGATGTTTCATTACAAAAACATCAGCGACGCACTGATGTTTTTTTAGCACTACCCGGCTAATAAAACATCGATGTTTCATTGCAAAAACATGGATGATGCACCGATACATGCAACCGATGTAACACATGCATCCAACCAAATATATTTGTTTGATCTTAGCCAAATCGAGTGCAAACTTCAATCCGAATTTCCTACGACTTTTTCTTCTAGCCAACTATGCTATGCCCATCCAAAAAAAAAAAAAAAAAATTGGGTACCGGCCAGAAAATGGCTGGTACGGGTATTTTTATAATTTCCCAGCGAATCTAGATATATTAATTAATTTCTATTAAACTTTGGATATTAATAAAAATGTCGGTAATTTTGGCAAGTAGATAAACAATTCTTGTGGTTGGAATTATTTTTTGTTTACTGCATATAGAGAACTCTATGGATTTTCAGTCTAAGTTAAAGTTAGAAAAAAGGAAAAAAAAAAATATAACTCTTTAAAGAACAAAGAAGAAAAAACACGAAGAATCTTTTAGATAAATGTGGCATGTAGAAAACCTCTGCTAAAAAAGACAAACGATCAGAACTCATTTAATTGAACTATCGACCATTCTCGATCGAACTTTAGCTTTGCACGATTTACTTTTTTATTTAAAGTAAGAGCATTTTTAAATTTGAACTTGTGAAAAATGATATATTTAATAATTAGTTCTTAATTAAATTTCGTATCATTCTAGTGTCGCAAGTTAATTTACTTAATAATTTTGTAAATTTAAATTTGCATTTTTACAATTGTCATTACAAAATGACCCTCAGTTAAAATTGTTATTGTCCAATTACTTTCGGATGGAGATACTTCAATGCCCGTGATTTTTATTTTTACCCAAAAAAAAATATTTTAATATAAATAACCACGTTTTTTTAAAAGAATTTTATTTCTACCCAAACCGCATATATTATTTGCGGTTTGAATTAACAATTCAGACCGCACAGAATATATGCGGCTTGAATTGTTAATTCAAACCACGCAGAATATATGCGGCTTGAATCACGGCTCTTTTTTACAGCACGGACTCGGAAACCGAAGCGCGCAGTTAATTTGGAGTGAAGTACTGTCCCGCCTGTCCTCAATTTTGGTTTCTAACTTCTACATTCAGCCTTTAAATTGTTTAAATTATATATTAGGGGCTGTGCGTATAAAAAAGAAAGTAAAATTAGTTAACTATCAAGGGGGAATGCACGTATACCCCTCAAAAACTTTAAAATTATGTATTTCTCCTTCTAAAGTTTAAAATTACATATTTCCCTCTCTAAATTTCAAAAACTCACAAATTATCTATTTTATTGTCTTTTATATTAAAACTCATTCTTAATTTATAAAATACTCATTTTACTCTTTATTAAAAGCATAAAACGTCCATCATACTCAAATTTGAATCTGAAGGGTTCCTCTACTGTCTGAGCTACTTTAAGATCTGTGCACGCTGGATCAGAATGAATCTTGAAGCGAACACGCAAGGATATTGAAGCGACTTTCACAGATCTTAATGCGATGAGCGCGAATCTTAATTGCTTTAAATCCCGTGCGCGCTAGATCAGTACGAATCTTAAGCACGTATATTTAAGCTACATGCACAGATCTTAATGCGATGCGCGTGGATCGGACGATAGTGGAACTTTTTATATTCAAATTTGAGTCTGATGGACTTTTTATGCTTTTAAGAAATGGTAAAATGAGTATTTTATAAATTTAGAATGAGTTTTAATATGAAAAACAATAAAAATGGAATTTGTGAGTTTTTGAAGTTTAGAGGGTGAAATACATAATTTTAAAGTTTAGAGGGGATAACACATAATTTTGAAGTTTTTGAGGGGTATACGTGCATTCCCCCTTGATAGTTAACTAATTTTACTTTCTTTTTTATACGCACAGCCCCTAATATATAATTTAAACAATTTAAAGGCTGAATGTAGAAGTTAGAAACCAAAATTGCGGACAGGCGGGACAGTACTTTTTTTTTTTTTTTGAGAAAAACCCGTAGGTATGCTTTATTGAATGAGTAAAAAAGGTTACATTACGGCTCTCTGAGAGCATACAGAAAGGTCCTATGAAAGCTAAAAACTGAAAAAGGATTAAAATAACCTTAAAACTAGAATCTTAACCCAACTTGTACCTCCTAATCTAAGAGAACACTCTAAAATGGGTATTCAAGAGGTGTCTCTCAATTCCAACTTGCTCAATTAGTGTGTCTGCACTGGTACCTGGTACCCCCGTTCGAATTGAGTTTGCCAATCGGTGTGGTTGCGTCAAGGCCTCTCGTCTTACATGATGCAACTGTGTGACTTGGTTAAGTCTTGTCCCAGCTGCGACACACTGGGACACAGCTTCCCTAGCCCTCAATGACGGCAGTATCTCCACACTTTGATCCCTTACCGCTTGAACTAAGATTTTACAATCACAGAAGATTTGGGTTTTTGAGGATGTGTTGTGTGCAGTTACTGCCACCTGATGTAAGGCTGTCAATAGGGCTATGGCTTCTGCTTGGAAGGGATCCGTTGCCACCAGTTGACAACATGTCGCACTTTCAAGTTTCCCGGTTGCGCTGAAAACCATAACCCCAACTCCTGCCCGTTTGGAAGGCTCCCAAGATGCATCAAGTAGAACTGTTTTTGCCCCTCTCGGAATCTGTACTAGTGTCTGTGCTGGTACGGGAGTATTCTGTTTTTGCCCATTTTGTGGTACCGACATTGCCCTTGCTCTACTCAGGATCCCAGCTGGTTGCGTTTTCTTTTTTGCGAATACCTCTTCATTCCTGATCTTCCAAAGATGCCACAGCAGATTGCACACTTCCTCAATCTGGTTGGCTTGTAGGTTGTTTGTAATTTGAAGCAATGATTCGTTGAAAACCAAGGGTAGGTGATCAACCCGCATAGTGAAAGAGGAAGCGAACTAGGTTGCCCGAGCCACTGGACAAAAGAAAAAAAGATGCATCAAGTATTCATTTTCCTCTTTACATCTAGTGCAAATCGGGTTGACTGTTCTCATTCGTGCGTGTAGCACAGCAGTTGTCGGCAAGCCTCCATGTACTGCTCTCCACATGAAAATCCTGACACGTGGCAGCAGCCCCTTCCATGTCGAGAGCCTTCTGAGTGCGTTTTGTGTTGGGTCATCATAGGTGGGCGGTGGTGGTGCCTGTTGTTTGAGAACCTCGTATCCCTTCTTCGAGGTGTACACGCCGGTGTTGCTCGGTACCCATATTAACTTGTCGGGTAATATCATTTGTGCCCCTGGTTTTGTTGCGGATTGCTGAATGAGATGAAGGGCCGGTCTTTCCATGAGTTCCTCAATCAGACTCGAGTTCCAATTGTTGCCGGTAGTATCATAGAGCATGGCTACTGTGGCATCTCGTTGTTGGTTTGTTTGCACTTGCTGCACTTCCCAACCCGGATACCATGGTTGGTTGAGAGCTGGGATATGCGTACCATCCGAGATCGCCCATTGCAGCTGGCCCTGAAATAGGCCCTTCAGGTTCTGTATCGATCTCCACAATTGACTACAACCCCGCCTGTTTTTCACTCCCCAGATGCCTCCCTTGGGGCAGTACTTAGCTCGCATAACCTTTGTTAGTGTAATAATCTAGAAGTCAATAATATGATAATTTAATTATATAAAGCTTTGTTCATGAATTGAATGATTAATAAAATGTCATTTTGTTTCCTTGAGTATTATTGAATTTATGAATCATTTCGAGTTAATGACTGGAATTGTGAAACTTCATAATATAGATGATAATACTCTAAAAGGTCACTGACCGAGGTAATTAGCAGGAACACTAATTACCGCTACAAGGTTAGTATGTGGATTAAAAGATGGTCAAGTTTTACAGACCATAGACACAGAGTTGTCATTTTAATCACATAGATACATGTTTCAGGAACATGGTATTTGAAAGACCCCGAATGAAACATTATACGGAATTGTGTTCGTGTCATTAATGCTTTCATTCAGTGTTAAGTTCTACAGTATGAGGTATTCATCTTTCCTAACTAAGAGATGTGTATGTGTGATTGTTACCTAACGCTATCTGTAAAAAGTAGCTATAACGGTAGCTCTTCGGTATACATAACTTAGCTGAGGTAGTGATGGTCTACCAAAAGTACTATTGTCCCTCGTATTTATTATACGAGTTATAGTGTCACTGGGCCCCTTGATAGAGTAAGAATATCTGCTAGCAGTATGAATACAAGAGTAATCATATTTGATAATCTGCTCAAGATCAAGAAAAGATTAATTTACAAGGATGACACAAACCTACCTTGAAATTAATCTGACAGCTATGAGACAAAAGAATTAAACACGAGTAAAATAGTTTACTGGATCGTGATATTGTACTGTACGACATCATCTGTGTAATTGGATGGTCATGATGCGTTTTGCCAGATGCCTCTCATGATTATAGAAGTTAAAACGGTTTTAATTCTATTTACCAACATAACACAGATCCTATCGGGTCACACCTATAGGAGTTAATCGGAGAATCTTATTGATTGATTGATTATAAATTGATTATGATCAATAATAAGATGGTTTATAATTAATTATACTTGATATAATTATATTATAAATGTCATGTAAAAATGACAAGCAGAAACATTGGTTAATTTATAAACGTATATGACACGTTGTATAAAGTTAACCGGTTAATTTATAAACGTGTAGGACACGTTGTATAAATTACCGAAATCAACAACCGCAAGAAATATAATTATTCAGAATAATTATACGGATATTAATTGTGTTTGGGGCGAGGGCATTCTGGTCTTTTCAGATTTGTCCTTATCCGCATGACACGTCACCGATCCTATCCACATGACATGTCATCAATCCTATCCACATAAGCACCTCTGCTGCAAGCAGCTTACAAGTAGCTTACAAGCAGCTGCCTGCAAGCACCTCGCTGCAAGCAGCTTACAAGCACCTCCCTAACCCTATAAATAGAGGGGTAGGGGCAAGAGAATTCATAAGTTGAAAAGTTCGAAAAGTCTGAGTTCGATTCGAATTGGTTCGGTTATCGTTCTCTTTCTCGTTTTCTCTCCCAAATAGTGTTGCGGTTTAAACGAAAGTTATACGTAACAGTTACGTATTATCTTTCAAGTTGTTGAATAGTGTTTGCGGGATTTTGGTGAATAGTGTTTTCTCGAAAGTCGCGATATTTCTGTTTTGCCTTTTAGTAAAATCAGAATAACTGCGGGTCGAGAATTCTGCTATTTTGTCTTTTTCTCGTGAATAGTGTTTTTGCGTAATACCGCGGTTTACAGTATTTCTGGCAAAAGAAATAAATCGCTCTCTGGTTAGTCCTGGTGGATAACCTATAGAGGCACCATATGTTTGGTGCTCCGAGAGAAGTCATTGCTCCGAAAGAAGACATTGCTCAGATCCGGTCTTCTCGCTCGGTCTGCATTCCAATTGTAATTTGGAAACAAGGTATAAATGTTATTTATATTTATTTAAATGTTAAATAAATATTATTTTAGAAATCAATCAGGGAGTAGATCCTAAGTAGGATTAAAAGATTATGTCAAGGGAAAGACTGGAAAAGGAACTTTCGTTTGGCTTTCCGACGTAACTCTTTTAATCCTAGGGTTAAGTTAAAAGTAAAATTTTTGTTTTACCAACTTTCCGCATACTTAACCTAATCAAAGGGTACAGCGATTACCCAACAGTGGTATCAGAGCACAGTCTCTCCTGCTGATTGATTTTCTAAAATAATTATACCTTATGCATGGTGGATGCATACATATATTATTAGTTTTAATTCTTAGATTTGCAGCTTAAAACCTGAACCGAATAAAATGTGATTTTCTTGGTTCGGTTTTTCGACTGAGAAAGATAAAAGTGACTTTATGCTTTCTTTACTTTGACTGTGTAAAAGTATATCTAAGAATGTGATGAAGCAATAAAGTACCTGAGTAAGAACTGTTGATCTCCACACGTAAAAGATAAGGTTATGTCAAGAGAAAGACTGAAAAAGGAACTTTCGTTTGGCTTTCCGACGTAATCCCTTCTTTTACGTGTCCTGATAACTGGCCCAAAAGGAACTTTGTCACGTTACCAAATTGCTTTTACATTTTTGTTTTCAATACGTTAAGTTCATCTAAGAATGTGATGAAGCAATAAAGTACCTTAGTAAGAGCTGTCGATCTCCCTTGTAAAGAGATGGTTCTGTCTAGGAAAGAAAGTACTTAAGTAGTCCTTGTGACTCTCTATCTTTCCTGGGAGCCCCTTTACTTGCCTGATGACTGGCCGAAAAGGGACTTTGTCACATTACCAAATTGCTTAACGTATTCTAAACTGATTAACTGTTTTTATTATTCATATAAATTGTTTATATGGTTTAGAACATGAAAACAGTACACAATCAACTGCTGCAAAAGAAAGAATTAGAAACTGATAGATATATACGTGAATTATTCACGTAATCTGAATTGGTAAATTAGATTTACAGTTTTAAGTAAATAGGATTTACTGCTTTGATATGAAATGCATAAATTAGATTTAAACGCCTTGTCATAGCCGTATAACTATTCCTATAAGATAGGATAGTTGCTATGGTCAGCATAGAACTGACAGCTTACTGGTTAAGCAAATGCGTAAATTAGATTTAACGTCTTGTCATAGCCGCATAACTATTCCTATATGATAGGATAGTTGCTATGGTCAGCAATAAAACTGACAGCTTACTAGTTAAGCAAATGCATAAATTAGATTTATCGCTTTCAAGGAACCGTGAAAGAATGTGATGTCAAAGAAAGGCTGGAGGTGGACACCCTCAGTTGGTCTTTCTGGCAGACAACTTTCACGTGTCCGTAAAACGGTCTAAAGTCAGTTAAAAGAACTGACGGCTTACCAAGCTACGCAAAAAGAAAGGGTTTTTTTATAAAGAAAAATTAATGGGATCACATTTGCTATGTTTTCTTTCTGACTTCCTTTCCACGACTGCTTATTAAAAGCATATGAAAGAGGTCTTTAAGGAAGATACCAATAAGAACGCATTCGGTATTTTTCCTCTCTCTGACTTCCTTTCCATGACTGCTTATTGAAGCATACGAAAGAGGTCCTTGAAGAAAAAATACGAATGGGATCACATCCAATATTTTTTGGAAAACCTTCCTTTCCTTGACTGTCTGCTTGGTTAAAGCATAAAACACAAACCCACTGAATTAAGTAGTATGCCCTTCCTACTCTATCCTCCTCACACCATTGTTCATTGGTTGATGTTAACCCTACTCAGTAGGCATCGCCTTTTACCTTTGGTGGTCGAGGGTTATGTGAGACATAACAAAACAAAATAGAGTGAGGTTACTTACCGATGATTTCTAAAAGAGTTTTAGGCTCGGGGCAAAGTTTCGGTTAAACATACGATGTTTAACGAAACCAAGAGTCATATAGAGATATGATTAGCAAAGAGTTGCTTACCTACGATAACTATGACCATGATATGCATACACTGCCGTGGTTTTTAGTGAAAATAGGGATCTTGGATCCTACTACAAAACGGGTATAGAACAAATTTGTAGTGGGAGTTTTATTATTATTATAATAAAACATTACATGAACAAAGCTAAAAATCTTTACATTTACATTGTAGACACATGTCTAAAGAAACATCTTTCTCATTACGTTCCTTATTCGATAAGGAAAAGCTAAACGCAGACAGATCCAATTTTACGGACTGGTTCCGTAATCTAACCATCGTTCTGAGACGTGAAAAGAAATAATACGTTCTCGATACATCAATTCCTGAAGTGCCTAAACCTGGCGACACAGCAGACAACGTTACTAAACGCATCAAGCACATAAGATGAGCTTGATGTGCAAAACCTACTTGTAGGGATTATGGGTCCTGATTTGCAGAGGCGATTCATGGATACCAAATACTACAACATGTGTGATTAGCTCAAGAAAATGTTTCAAGAGCAATCACGTGTTGAGAGGTATAAATTGACTAAGTCTCTGTTGGGTCACAAAATGGCAGAGAGCAGATCTATCAGTTCTCACATGCTTCGTATGACGAGCGATGTGAAGCAACTGGAGAAGCTTAACTGTCCGTAGAGCAAAGAGTTGACAACGGACATTATCCTAAACTCTCTTCCTCATATGTATGGGATGGATAAGAGTTTGCAGGAGCTCCAAGGGATGTTAAGGGTCGCTGAGGGCTACATGAAGAAAAGTTCTTATGTCCTCATGATCCAAGATGGTGGGAGAAAGATCAAAAAGGCGAAAAGAAAAAAAGGCTCACAAGTACAAAGGCAAAGGGAAGTTTGTTCTGGTAACAAACGCTCCCAAGATAAAGGTTTCTCCTGACACCGAATGCTATTATAGTAATAGCAAGGGTCACTGGAAGAGAAGCTGCCCGAAATACCTAGGAGATCTGAAGTTTGGGAATGTCTCAAAAGCTTCAGTCTCAGATATATGTTGAAATAAACGTTGCAACCTCTCTTAATGATTGGGTATTAGATACCGGATCATGTGCTCATATTTATTCAAATATGCAGTCACTAAGAAATAAGAGGAAGTTACGCAACAAGGAAGTACAACTCCGAGTTGAAAATGGAGCAAGTGTTGCAGCCATGACCGTCGGTAGTATAAAGTTGTATTTGTCTAGCGGGTTTGTAATGGAACTAGAAAATGTCTATTTTGTTCCTAGCATTTCCAGAAATATCATATCAATCTCATGTTTAGAGATAAATGATTTTTCATTTGTTATAAAAGGACAATCGTTGTTCTATTTATAAAAATGAATTATATTATAGATCATCTTATATGATAAATGGTCTTTATATGCTGGAAATGGATAAACCCATGTTTAACATCAACAATAAACGACTCAAAACGTCTCATGAAAGTACGACTTACATGTGGCATTGTCGCCTAGGTCATATAAATGAGAAACGCATCAAGAAGTTGGACTTCTTGGTAAATTTGATTTTGAATCAATTGACACATGCGAATCTTGTTTACGTGAAAAATGACCAAGGCTCTTTTCACCAAGAAAGGTGAAAGGGTAAGTGACTTATTAAGTCTTATACATAGTGATGTATGTGGACCGATGAGTACTTGTACAATAAATGGTTATTATTACTTTATCACGTTTACTGATAACTTTAGTAGATATGGTTATGTCTACCTGATGAGACATAAGTTTGAATCCTTTGAAAAGTTCAAGGAATTCAAGACTGAAGTAGAAAACCAACTCGACAAAAGATCAGAGCCTTACGATCAGATCGTAGAGGCGAGTATTTGAGTCAGGAATTTAAAACGTACTTGAAAGAATGTGGAATAGTCTCACAACTCACGCCTCCAGGGAACCGCAATGGAACGGTGTTTCTGAGAGAAGGAATCGAACTTTGTTTGACATGGTTCGTTCTATGATGAGTAAAGCCACCCTCCCAAAATTGTTTTGGGGACACGCACTAGAAACTGCTGCACTAACGACAAATAGGGTTCCATCTAAATCAGTAGAAAAGACTCCATACGAGTTATGGTTTGGAACAGTTCCAAATATATCTTTTCTTAAAATTTGGGGTTGCAAAGTATTTGTCAAACGTATGACGTCTGACAAACTTGAACCCAAATATGATAAATGCTTTATCGTAGGATATCCTAAAGAAACGAAAGGATATTACTTTATCACCAATCCGAGAACAAAGTAGTTGTTGCTCGTCATGGTGTATTCTTGGAGAAAGAGTTTCTTGCAAGAAAAAGTAGTGGGAGTAATGTAATACTTGAAAAGGTTCAAGATACATCACATGATATCATATCAAAAGTTGATAAGATAATCCCACAACTTGATGCTTCGGCTGATGAGCGTTTGGAAGAACCAAATCCACAAACAGTTGTGGAAGAGGTTCCAGTCCCGAGCTCATATACTTCGACGCAAGTTGAAGTAGAACTAAACCCGCAAACTGTTGTGGATGAAGTTTAACAGCCGAAAGCACAAGTCCTACGTAGGTCGGGAAGGATAGTACATGCACCTGAGAGGTACATGGGACTTCACGAAGTCTCAGTGTTTGACACTAAAGATCATCTGACTTATGCGGAAGCAATGGATAGGCCCGACTCCGATAAATGGCTGGAGGCCATGAAATCCGAAATACAATCCATGTACGACAATCAGGTCTGGAACCTAGTCGTACCATGATGGGGTAAAACCCATAGGGAACAAGTGGGTTTTCAAAAGGAAAACAGACATGGATGGTAATTTGACTGTTTACAAAGCACGGCTAGTAGCGAAAGGTTTCAAACAAATTCAAATAGTTGACTATAATGAAATTTTTCGCCCGTGGCTATGTTCAAGTCAATACGGATACTCCTAGCAATTGCCTCATTTCATGATTACGAAATATGGCAAATGGATGTCAAAACCGCTTTCTTAAACGAAAACTTAGAAGAGGACGTGTATGTGATACAGCCCTTAGGTTTTGAAGATCCAAAGAATGCTGGGAAAGTGTGCAAGCTTCTTAGATCCATTTATAGATTGAAGCAAGCATCACGGAGTTGAAATCTTCGGTTTGACGAAGAAGTCAAAAAGTTTGACTTCGTCAGATGCGAAGAAGAACCTTGTGTGTACAGGAAGACTAGTGGGAGTGCCATCGCTTTTCTAAATCTTATATGTAGACGACATACTCCTAATCAAGAACGATATTCCTTTTCTCAAATTAGCCAAGTCTTCATTAAAGAAAGAGTTCTCAATGAAAGATTTGGGCGAGGCTGTCTATATACTAGGCATAAAGATCTATAGAGATAGATCAAAGAGACTCATAGGATTGAGTGAAAGCACGTACATTGACAAAAGTGCTGAATCGGTTCAGCATACAGGATTCCAAGAAGGGATTCCTGTCAATGTCGCATGGTGTTCAACTTAGCAAGACTCAGTGTCTTATGACAACTGATGAGCGAAGCGTGATGAGTAGAGTACCATATGCTTCGGCTATTGGGTCTATCATGTACACCATGTTGTGTACTCGCCCTGATGTCTCGTACGCTTTAAGTGTAACGAGTAGATATCAGGTTAATCTAGACTTGGAACATTGGAACGCTGCAGAGAATATCCTGAAGTACTTGAGAAGAAATAAGGATATGATCCTTATCTACGGTAGTGATTCTGAACTCGTTGTAAATAGTTACACCGATACAAGTTACCAAACCGACCATGACAACTCGAGTAAAAATAAGACGTTATCACCTGATATAAGATATCATAAACAAAGGTGATGTAAAGATTTGTAGAGTTGACACAGTCAGCAACACAGCTGATCCACTCACAAAACTCTAACTCAAGCCATGCACCGGATGCATACAGCTTCTATGGGTTTGGAACACATAGAAGATAGGCTGTGAGATTTTTTTGGAATCTATGAGATCTTTGAGAAAATAGAGACTTGTATAATTAGCAGGGCAATATGATTGACTCTAGCTCAAGTAGGAGATTGTTAGTGTAATAATCTAGAAGTCAATAATATGATAATTTAATTATATAAAGCTTTGTTCATGAATTGAATGATTAATAAAATGTCATTTTGTTTCCTTGAGTATTATTGAATTTATGAATCATTTCGAGTTAATGACTGGAATTGTGAAACTTCATAATATAGATGATAATACTCTAAAAGGTCACTGACCGAGGTAATTAGCAGGAACACTAATTACCGCTACAAGGTTAGTATGTGGATTAAAAGATGGTCAAGTTTTACAGACCATAGACACAGAGTTGTCATTTTAATCACATAGATACATGTTTCAGGAACATGGTATTTGACAGACCCCGAATGAAACATTATACGGAATTGTGTTCGTGTCATTAATGCTTTCATTCAGTGTTAAGTTCTACAGTATGAGGTATTCATCTTTCCTAACTAAGAGATGTGTATGTGTGATTGTTACCTAACGCTATCTGTAAAAAGTAGCTATAACGGTAGCTCTTCGGTATACATAACTTAGCTGAGGTAGTGATGGTCTACCAAAAGTACTATTGTCCCTCGTATTTATTATACGAGTTATAGTGTCACTGGGCCCCTTGATAGAGTAAGAATATCTGCTAGTAGTATGAATACAAGAGTAATCATATTTGATAATCTGCTCAAGATCAAGAAAAGATTAATTTACAAGGATGACACAAACCTACCTTGAAATTAATCTGACAGCTATGAGACAAAAGAATTAAACACGAGTAAAATAGTTTACTGGATCGTGATATTGTACTGTACGGCATCATCTGTGTAATTGAATGGTCATGATGCGTTTTGCCAGATGCCTCTCATGATTATAGAAGTTAAAACGGTTTTAATTCTATTTACCAACATAACACAGATCCTATCGGGTCACACCTATAGGAGTTAATCGGAGAATCTTATTGATTGATTGATTATAAATTGATTATGATCAATAATAAGATGGTTTATAATTAATTATACTTGATATAATTATATTATAAATGTCATGTAAAAATGACAAGCAGAAACATTGGTTAATTTATAAACGTGTATGATACGTTGTATAAAAGTTAACCGGTTAATTTATAAACGTGTAGGACACGTTGTATAAATTACCGAAATCAACAACCGCAAGAAATATAATTGTTCAGAATAATTATACGGATATTAATTGTGTTTGGGGCGAGGGCACTGGTCTTTTCAGATTTGTCCTTATCCGCATGACACGTCACCGATCCTATCCACATGACATGTCATCAATCCTATCCACAAAAGCACCTCTGCTGCAAGCAGCTTACAAGTAGCTTACAAGCAGCTGCCTGCAAGCACCTGCCTGCAAGCACCTGCCTGCAAGCAGCTTGCAAGCACCTCGCTGCAAGCACCTGCCTGCAAGCACCTCGCTGCAAGCAGCTTACAAGCACCTCCCTAACCCTATAAATAGAGGGGTAGGGGCAAGAGAATTCATAAGTTGAAAAGTTCGAAAAGTCTGAGTTCGATTCGAATTGGTTCGGTTATCGTTCTCTTTCTCGTTTTCTCTCCCAAATAGTGTTGCGGTTTAAACGAAAGTTATACGTAACAGTTACGTATTATCTTTCAAGTTGTTGAATAGTGTTTGCGGGATTTTGGTGAATAGTGTTTTCTCGAAAGTCGCGATATTTCTGTTTTGCCTTTTAGTAAAATCAGAATAACTGCGGGTCGAGAATTCTGCTATTTTGTCTTTTTCTCGTGAATAGTGTTTTTGCGTAATACCGCGGTTTACAGTATTTCTGGCAAAAGAAATAAATCGCTCTCTGGTTAGTCCTGGTGGATAACCTATAGAGGCACCATATGTTTGGTGCTCCGAGAGAAGTCATTGCTCCGAAAGAAGACATTGCTCAGATCCGGTCTTCTCGCTCGGTCTGCATTCCAATTGTAATTTGGAAACAAGGTATAAATGTTATTTATATTTATTTAAATGTTAAATAAATATTATTTTAGAAATCAATCAGGGAGTAGATCCTAAGTAGGATTAAAAGATTATGTTAAGGGAAAGACTGGAAAAGGAACTTTCGTTTGGCTTTCCGACGTAACTCTTTTAATCCTAGGGTTAAGTTAAAAGTAAAATTTTTGTTTTACCAACTTTCCGCATACTTAACCTAATCAAAGGGTACAGCGATTACCCAACAACCTTGACCCATGTTCGGTCCTGATTCCCCGCCATTTGCCAAACTATTTTGAGTAAGAGCGCTTTGTTAAATTGCTCTATATCACGGATGCCAAGCCCACCTTCTTCCTCTGTGCAGCAGATTTTGTGCCAACCAATAAGTGCCAAGTATCTATCTCGTCCCACCTTTCCCCACATAAATTTTCGCATCAGGGCCGTAATGGCCGTGGTTGTCTGTTTTGATAGGAGGGATATAGACATATGGTATACTGGAAGGGACATAAGTACTGACTTGATGAGGGTGAGGCGACCCGCATATGAGAGCAGGTTCATTCGCCACCCAGCTAACTTGGAATAGAACCTATCAATGAGTAACTTGTTGGTCAGTTCGCTTTGTGTTGGTCCCACGTAAACTCCCAGGTATTTCTCATTATCCGCCGCTATTGTTGCCTGTAGTGCCTGTTTTATTTCTGCCTGGCATTCTTCGGAGCATCCCCGACTGAACCACAAGGTGGATTTGTCCGGGTTGATGAGCAATCCCGTGTGAGACCCGAACTCCCCTAGGATAGCTTTGAATTCATTGACCTATCGCACTGTTGCTTCTCCCATCAATACAAGGTCATCAGCGTACATTGCGTGAGTAGTTATCGGGGCCGATCGTGCCAGTCGGATCCCCTTAATTACCCCCGCTTGCTGTGCCATTTGTATTTTCTTGGTTAAGAACTCCATGACGAGTATGAACAAATAGGGGGAAAGTGGGCATCCCTGCCTGAGACCCCGAGTTGGCTTGAGAAAGCCGTCCCCCGTGCCATTTATTAGAATTGTTACCTTGCTAGCCTGTAAGCAGTGTCGTACCAAGTTGATGAGCTGAGATGGCATATTGACAGCCTCCATTGCCGCGTATACAAAGTGCCATTGAAGCGTATCAAAGGCCTTGTTCACATCGGCTTTTAGCATGAAGGAGCTGTCTTCGTATGCCCGGGTGCTGAAAGAGTGAATAATTTCTCGTGCCAGAATGGTGTTCTCAGAGATGTGGCGGCCCTTTAAAAAGGCTGTTTGCTCAGCGGAGATAATATCCTTCATGTGTGTTTGCAGTCTCTTAGCAACGATCTTCATCAAGAGTCTGTAAGTGATGTTGCCAACCGTTATCAGTCTGTAGTCCTTCGGCCAGGCTGCCGCTTCGGATTTCGGGATCAAAGCAATGTAACTAGGGAGCCACTCCTCCAGAACCCGAGCTGTAGCGAAAGCCTGCTGAATTGTTTTTGTGATGTCTTCCCTGAAGATGGCCCAATATGTTTGTAATAGTCGGGCAGTAATCCCATCAGGCCCCGGAGATTTATCGGGGCCCATTTCAGCCAGGGCTGCTTTGATCTCCACTTCCGATGGACCCGATGTCAGTGATGGATGGGCCGAATCAGGGATCCTGAAATAATTTAGCGGGGAAAGGTTTTGAAAGAAACTGGTTGGATCCGGGGGGCTCTCTGCTTGTGGGGGACAGTAAATTTCTTTGAAGTATCGGACGAAGGTTTGTCTGACCTGAGCATGGCCTGAAACTATGGTACCTTCCGGTGTCGTGATATGGGTGATCGTGTTGTACCTCCTCCGATGCGTCACCGCTGCTTGAAAAAAAGCCGTATTTCTATCCCCCTCCACTTGCCATTGTATCTTTGCTCTTTGCTGCCAATACAAGGCCAACTCCTCTTCTGTCCTGTAGTATTCGCGCAGCAGGTTACCTTCCAAGGTCTGATTTTGTTGCGATGGGTGAAGGGTCTGGTGTTCCAGTATCGCTTGTTCTAGCCGGTTTAAACGGTTTTGAGGGGTCTGAGTTGCCGTGGCCCATTCTTTAACAGATATTTTTAACTCAGTTATTTTAGCTTCCCAAGACCCATGATTTTCCTTGTGCCAACCTGCTGCACATGCTTCCTGGAAACCAGTTTCTTCAAACCACCAACTTTCAACCCGAAACTTTCCCCTCGCAATGGGTCTGTTTTGAGTTCTTAGTAGAATTGGAGCATGGTTTGAATGTAATCGGGGGAGGTGGTTAACATAGGCATGCTGGTGTAGTTGAAGCCACTGCTCTGTCACTAGCACCCTATCCAATCTTTGATGAATGTTGTCTGACGCATGCTGGTTATTGGTCCAGGTAAAGGCAGGTCCTTTGTACCCGAGATCAATTAACCCTGTTTCAAACAAGAAATGTCGAAAACTGCGGCTGCTACTGTTGAGTTCAGTGTTGCCCCCAAATTTCTCCTGTTGCATTGTGATGGCATTAAAGTCACCCATGAGACATACTGTTTTCTCTCTGTCTATAATCCTTGTTATCTCTGTCTATAATCCTTGTCTATAATCCTTGTTTTCTCTACTGTTGAGTTCAGTGTTGGCGGGACAATACTTCACTCCAAATTAACTGCGCGCTTCGGTTTCCGAGTCCGTGCTGTAAAAAAGAGCCGTGATTCAAGCCGCATATATTATTTGCGGTTTGAATTAACAATTCAAACCGCATATATTCTATGCGGTTTGAATTAACGATTCAAGCCGCATATATTCTGTGCGGTCTGAATTGTTAATTCAAACCGCAAATAATATATACGGTTTGGATAGAAATAAAATTCTTTTAAAAACGTGGTTATTTATATTAAAATATTTTTTTTTTTGGGTAAAAATAAAAATCACGGCTTCAATGCCCGTTGTTTGGGTAAAGAGTTTAACAGAGTAGTTTAGCTTCATACAGCGCACGAACCATCTGCACTGCTGTTTTGATTCTACTGTCCTTCCTCTGCAGGAAGTAAAAGCTACCCTGTCAATTATTTACCCCTTTGTTTTCGTCAATACTCTCCTGCTCTTCGCAAATCGCAAAGCGCAATTTCCTGCATCTTTGTCTCCTACCTTCTCTCTTCACTGTCGACCTGCCGCTTCCCCTGCTTTCACCATCTCTTTCCCTTCCCATGCCTCCTCCCGGCCCCTTCAATATTCGTGCTAAAGCAGATCGGACGGTTCGGATACACTCAAAATTTGAGTTAAGTCAGGTGAAATGAATTCCTCGCACCACCTTCTGATCTGATTCATACTCCTCCACCATTGATCTATTTTGCGTATAGTTCTATATATCCTCCCAAATCGAATTAAAATTCGAGGCTAGTGATCTCTCCAGTCGCTCAAAGAACCATGGAGGCAAATAGGAGAAAACATAGGATTCTAATGGTCTCCGATTTTTTCTACCCCAATTTTGGCGGGGTCGAGAGTCACATCTACTATCTCTCTCAATGCCTCCTCAAGCGTGGCCACAAGGTGCCTTTTTGTTACCTTTTGTTAAGACTTCAACTCATTGTATCTGTATGGTACTCAAAATGAATTGATATGAGCACACTTTCAACTGTTCAGAAAGGAATGGGAAATGACATTGCTTGGGATCAACTTCATATGTGTTTGAAATTTAGTATGAGCACAAGAAGTTATTGCATAGATGTTAATGTCTTTTGAATTATGGCTTCTCCTGTATTAAATATGAATAGACTGGTATGGGGTTGGTACCAGTCGAGTAATAGGTGTGCTGTTACCCGGATGATTAGGTACCAGTGAGGATTTTAGTGCTTTTTTTTATGCTATTAAGGATATTGTATGTGGATTGTTTCTTTAATGAAACAGGTACCTGTGGCTACTTTTAAAAAAAAAAAAAATTGGGATCTCTAAGTTATCTGATAAAGTAAACTCTATTAATTAACTCATGAAATAGTTCAGGTTGTGATCATGACACATGCATATGGAAACCGCACAGGTGTTCGGTACATAACCAACAATCTAAAGGTTTACTACATACCCTGGCGCCCCTTTCTCATGCAAAACACACTACCAACCTTCTACCTCACGCTCCCAGTAATTCGCACCATTTTAATTCGAGAGAAGATCTCTATAGTGCATGGCCACCAAGCCTTCTCCACCCTCTGCCATGAATCCCTAATGCATGCACGCACAATGGGTTGCAAGGTCGTGTTCACTGATCATTCTTTATACGGGTTTGCCGATCCTGGGTCGATACACATGAACAAAATACTACAGTTCACGCTGGCCGATATAGACCATGCAATATGTGTGTCCCATACAAGTAAGGAAAACACAGTTCTGCGGTCGGGGATAAAACCGGAGACAGTATTTGTGGTGCCGAATGCTGTGGACACCGCTATGTTCACCCCAGCACCTACCCAGCTTGGGCGCGATGAGGTGGTGATTGTTGTTATAAGCCGTTTGGTGTATAGGAAAGGAGCTGATTTGCTTGTTGAGGTTATTCCAGAGGTCTGCAGGCTTTTCCCCAATGTAAGTGATGGCGCATTCTTTACTTGTTTGTAGATTTTAGGTAATTTGTAATACTTGACCTTATAATTTTTTTTATTTCAACCTACTTATTACCGTCCCGTCCTATAAAAATGTGCAAAATTGTGTATAATGAGTACATTAGGATCTATATATTTGGGTCTTAACAAGAAGTATTTATTTTTAAATTTTTTAAGGTGCGTTTTATAATTGGAGGAGATGGGCCGAAGCGGGTGAGACTAGAAGAGATGAGAGAGAAGTTCTCTTACAAGATCGAGTTGAAATGCTAGGTGCAGTGCCACATTCTCAGGTCCGATCTGTGCTTATCTCAGGTCATATATTTTTGAACAGGTATTGCTTGTTGTTATTGCTGTATCTTTACCTATTTTGCTGATTGTTTAATAGTTTAATTTAACATTGCTTTCCAGTTTAATGTGTTTTCCTTTTTAGTTCACTGACTGAAGCCTTTTGCATAGCCATTTTGGAGGCTGCCAGCTGTGGATTGCTTACTGTCAGTACAAGAGTTGGAGGAGTTCCTGAGGTACTTTTTTTTTTTTTGAATTTTTTTAAAATTTTTTTGTGCATCTCTAAATCTACTTTAGCATTGCTTCTTTGAAACTGTGACATTGTTCTACTTTTCCCTTATATTTTACTACTGTGAAGCTGTAATTGTTTTGTTATGTGCATAGCTTCTGAGGGCTGTTAACTTCAAATGTTTACATAAGCAGGTTGTCATGTAAAATTGGCATTGGTTCAAATAACTTGGCAATGAGTATTTGTTGGAAAAGAACAGCACAATTTTTTTCTGTCTATATTGGAAAGCCTTTAGGAGAGTATTTTTTTTAGGTTCTACCTGAAGACATGATAGTATTGGCTGAGCCGGCCCCACAAGACATGGTGCGTGCCATCCAGCAAGCAATTGACATGCTACCTAACATCGACCCCCAAATCATGCATTCACGTGTAAGTATGTTTCTTCTTTGATTTCTTATGTTGTTGGTTTTCCTTCCTTACGGACACATTTAATAAACTCATATAAGTTTACAATTTACTTTGATGTGTATGGGCAGATGAAAACCTACTATAGCTGGCATGATGTGGCGAAGAGAACAGAGATCGTGTATGATTGTGCGATGAATTCTTCCAACAAGAGCATCCTCCAACGGTTACCGAGGTTCCTTTTTTTGACCCACTTTTAAATCCTTGTTATTTTTCTTAGTTTGATTAGTCCCCGAAAATTTTATTTTTTGTGAATATTCCTTCATGTGCTTGAAGAAAGGCTTCGCAAGCAGAATACATTGTTTTCCAGTAAAGCACTTCGTTATTTATTCTAGGTATCTCATATGCGGAGCTTGGGCTGGAAAACTTTTCTGCCTTGTGATGATTATTAATTTCATCTTGTGGCGCCTGCTCGAGTTCTTTCAGGTACTGTAGTTTGCACATGAACCTATCTGAAGTATCGATTTAATAGAATCCCGACCTGCAGCCATAAAATCCAGCGGCATTTGGTGCCATTGGGGAACTGACACACTGGTCCATGGAATTAGGGACGTGTTCAAACGGTCGGTTTGGTTGAAACCGAAGTAAAATAGCCAAACCAAACCTTTTTTCAGTTTTTAAAAATCCAACCGAACCAACCAAATTAAAATGACCAACTGAATAACAACCGGACCATTTAAACCAAAATAATTTCGGTTTGTTCGGTTGAACCGAATAAGAGATTAAATTTCAAAAAGTCAAAACTCAATACATACATCAATACATTAGTAATTTCATGGAAGTAATATCAAGATAACATTACACACATTTTTCAATTCCATACAAAATATGTAGATATGTTCTAAAATATCCAAACCAAAATGAAAGGAATGAAGCGATGATTGAATCAAACAAAATATAAATCATACTTCAACCATTATAATTCGGTTGGTTCGATTTAGTCAGTTTTGAAAAGTCTAAACCGAATCGATCCATTTAAACCGATTTAAAATTGAACCGAACCGATCCATCCATTTAAACTGAATTTTTTTGGTTCGGTTGAAAATGAAACAAACCGGAACGTTTGAACACCCCTAGATGAAACAGTTGTTTTGGAGGGGAGTCCATTTGTCAGTGACTCAATGGCACCCAGTGCCATTGTATGCAATGACAGCGGATGTGAACTCGATTTAGTAAATCTCTTAACATTTCTGAAAATCGCTCCTTTTTTCTTTTCTTGTATAGCCTGCTGCAAGCATCGATGAGGTTCCAGACATGTTATCATTATGCAATTATGAAGATGAGAGCTGACAATTTTTTTCCTTGTGCTTAATCGATCAACTTGGGATAATGATTGGTTTGGTTGGGCTGATGATTTTTCATTGATGTCATGTAGCTTGGTTTTGTTTTTGAAGTGCTTTTGCATAGGATTGGAGCAATTATGTGCAACTGTGATGCATAATGGAGCAGCTAACTACATTTTGATTAATTTAATTACTACGTGTTGATCTTCACATTGAATAATATACTCTTTACTGCTGAATCTCTTTTAAAGTAAGGGTTTCAAAAAAGTTGTGTTAAGAATTTAAGCAACAGATGGGCCTAGCGTGAGCCTATTTCCTTGCGGGCTTCATTTGTATTTAATATAGGCCTTCAGATTTTGAAACTTTGAGACCACCCCTGAAATGTAGATGTGTCGTGATCAATGTTGTAAAAAACGGTCTTGATGGCCAATTAAACGGCCGTTTAATCGTTAACGACGGTCAAAACGTTACGAATACACTTAACAGATACTTGTTTGCGGATGAAAACGATTAATCGGCCGTTCTTTCTGATTAATTGGCCGTTTTACCGTTTAATTGTCCGTTTATTCCCGTTTACTTCAGTTTATTTCTGTTTATATTTCCGTTTATTCCAGTGAATATTTATTTTCACTTTGCTTTTTCTTTCTGTGATAGTGTGTGATAATAACATTTATAAATTATGTATTGTAGTTTTATTTTTACTTGAATTTACATCCATATTTTTTATATATGTTTTTTTCTTCTTACTTTGAAATTGATTAATTCTTCTATTATTTATATATCATGTATTTTTCTTAATTATTGATGTAATTTTTTCAATTAGTACGACGTGTTCATTTATGAAATTAAGTTGTTATTATAAACTAAATTTAGTGTTTTATGTTGGAATGTTTCATTTCTTTCTAATAATATATTATTAGTATTTAAAAAAATTTAATTCTCAAATTTATTTTTTCATTAAATAAATGTGTTACTTACACATGTAAAATGCTTATGTGTTAAGAAGAAATAAACGTAGTGTCATATTATAATAATAAAATTAAGTTAAATTAAATTTATGTGATAAGTTTAATGAGTTAAATAAATTATGATATATATACATAAATTTAATACACATGGCCACATAATTCCGATTAATCAGCCGCATATTGATTAATCACTTGACTGTACTCCGTCCGTCTGACGACCGCATACCGTTATTTACAACACTGGTCGTGATCATGTTATATTTTTACATGTTATATCGTGCCGTAATCAAATCCAGAGTAACGATTAGTCGTGATCACACATGTAGTGTAAATGTTATTAGTGATGTTTGATTACATTTAACTATTTTTTTTTCTAATTTAATTTAGTTTATTTAAAATTCACCATTTGATCAAGATCTAACAATTCTAATCACGTATGATTACGTGACATGTCGTGTCATAACTAAATTAATTTGTGTATCATGTTAAAAATAATCGTGTTACATAAATGATCACAGGATACGTAAATCATCATGTAACAGACGCACATGACAGAACTGTGCCGTTCTCTATCGTATCCGGTCACGGCTTGAGCTATTGCACTTGAGAGTAGGTCCGATGGGCATCGGACCTACTCTGGTTCGATGGGCATTGGACCTACTCTGGTTCGATGGGTTTAATAACCGTTAGTTTGCTTTAACATTCGTGCAGAACGCTTTAAAATTCGTACGTATTTGTTTCAATATTCGTGCGCACAAATTTTAAATTAGATCGGACGGTCATCGTGCTCGTTGAACCTAAAAGTAGATCCGATAGGCATTGTTTTTTTACTCGTGCTATTGACCTTTGGAGTATGGACTTTGAAACGCGTAGGAAAGAGTCCAACCGACTGGTGCCTATTGACCGGTTCCAATCGGCGGTTCTCTATTTTCGACAGTCGGACTCGGTAAAAGTCAATACCGTTTTCGCAAGGCCCATATGTAATGTCAAACCGTGTGGCGGGCCGAAAAGATTAAAAAAGTATGAAATAACTTGAGACCAGCTTAACAAGGAGGGCGGGACGGATTATAGTAACTCGTTACAAGTTACAACCTACTTTTCCATACCATTCCAGAAGATTTTAGTCCACTTTCTAGAGATCTGACAAAATCCATCTAAATCTAGCAATTAAGTCGTTTATATCCTCTAAGCACGCTATAAATACATCGATTAGTTGAGCGTTAGCTCATACGAAACCCCACCTTTCTACCCACAGATATATCCATACCAGCTTCTATTTTGGGAAGCGACCTTTCTCTCTCCCTGTCCCTGAACTAGACGCGCATCTCCATCCTTCTCATCTCTTTCGCTTTCGTTTGTCTTGTTGTTTCCCTCTTCGCTTCCTCGCATCGCATCATGGTAAGATCACCTTTCTTCTTCCTTTCTATATGAAGTCTTTTACTTCGGATTCGGATTCCATTTTGCTTCGGATTTTTCTTTTACCCTATTTATGTTTGATCTACATTGATTGAATTTTCTGTTAGAATTGTACTCTTCTGGTGGAATTCTTAGATTTTTTTTTTATTGTATAGTATATTCGGTAATTTGTTCAGGAATTAATTATAAGAAATACCTGGTCGGGTTTAATAGGTATATCTGGATGTGCTATTAAAAGGGGGGAAATTATTAGATGTAGCTTGTTAATTGAGTCGATTAATGTCTGGTTTAGCCTCTAACGTATAAACATTATGCAACTTACAAATATGTTGTGATAGTATTTCTTCATCAAATGCCCTTTTGATGCTCAAGGAAAAAAATTCAAAAGATTTCATTTATCAGTTGAACAAAGTCCTTCACCTTAAAAGGGTTTCCAGAGAAATTAGTTTCATCCCAGCCATTATTGATATCCTTTTATAAGTAATAAGAGAAATGAAATGCATCTTGGTCCTTTGTTGCATTACACTTGTATGTTCTAATTATTTGGATTACTTTTATTGATGAAGACTACCTCGAGGCGTCTTGCGGACAGGAAAATTGCAAAATTTGATAAAAATATAACAAAGAGAGGTGCAGTTCCTGAAACGACGGTGAAGAAGGGATATGACTACCCTGTGGGCCCCATCCTGCTTGGCTTTTTTGTCTTTGTTGTCATTGGATCTTGTAAGTTCTTAGTCCTTTTTAACAATTAAATTCTTATATTTGTAGTCTGTTACAAAAAAGTAAACTTTTTGTATTACATGTTATATTATTGGTGATTGTTCTATCTAGTTCTTTATTTATGACACACAAACATTCTCTGTTGAAAATGTAATTTTCATAGTATAACTGCTCAAGTTGAACCAGTGGTTAAAATTTCTACTGTATTTGACTTGGAAATAATAACTTAGTAACTTATTTTGTTTCATTGGGCTACAACTTGATACTTGGGTTTGTAGTATATTGATATACTTAATTGCATTATATATACTAGGTTAACCTTATAGGTCTCCGATAGTACACAGTAATGCATTATGTACTGAACACTTGGTTATTTAAATTTATTGTGATATATTTCTGTCTTATCTTTTTCCTTTTAAATGCAGCATTGTTCCAGATAATAAGGACAGCTACAACTGGAGGGATGGCTTAATAACAGGATGAAGATCTTGATCGAGATCCAGCAGTTTTATGGGGAGAATTAGTCTGTTCTTTGATTCTGACTGTGAGAGATGATTGTTGTTTGTGTTTCGAGAAAAGTGAAATTGACTATTATTATGTAATCAGTTGACCTATCTTGTGTTAGACCTGAACAAAATAGTGTCAACTCCCCATTTCTCGTATGTGTGCTTCTCTCTTTCGCTTTTTGGATGCCGTTGCTATTTGCCTGTTTTTGGGTGGTAAGCCAAATTGTTTGTCATTTGATTATAATTTGGCGTGCTTTAATTCGACGTGCGACTACCTGATAGTATCTCTGATTGCTCCTAAAAGAATAATTTGGTATGCAGAAGCAGCAGCATATTGCAAGAACTGTACCAGTAAACAGCAATAACTATCCTATATGAAACAAAACTTAGGAAAAAAAAAAATACTTGTGTAATTGTAGTAATAGGCAGGCTAACAGCTTGCTGATATATCATGTCGCAGAGCAGTATTGTATGGCCAGTATTACTGATATTCTGTGATAAAAAATAGGTGTCAACCAAAGTCTATTTCTCTGACCTTTTCCTTTTGATAAACAAAGCAAAGAAACATTGCAGTACAAGACTTGTAATAAAAATTTCAGTTCCAGTTTAGCAAGAGATGCCCCATAATATTACCTTTGAAGTTTTGTCAGTTTCAGATGGTTCGAACAGTAATGGATCTAACTCGTGCTGAAACAAACATGAATGCCTTTGCATGATTGCGTGACTGAATAAATTCCCAATTTAGCCATGAAACCAGGACACCTCAACTAGATGGACTCAAATCAAATAAATAATTATAAAAGAAAGAAAAGAAAAAAATGTAGGAAAAAGGATAAGATTTTAGCTGGCAATACAAAGCCAATGTGCCATTATCAGGTAACATATCAATCAGGTATATACCATCAGTACTAATCGACAGGTATCAAAAAAATAATTCGTACGAAGTGAACGTTACAAACATCCAAAATGAAAAAAATTATAATGTAGTTATCAAAACAATTACGATTGGGAGAAGGGCTTAACTAGCTGAGTGCACCATTAGAAAATAGTTAGATAAAAATGGCGTGCAGGCCCGGTGCCAAAACCCTAAAACAGAAGTGAGGCACCAATATTTTCGGGTCCAATTCGTGTTATATTTTGGATAGTTTTCATTGGGTTCAAATTCGAATTGGGCCGATCGATCAAACTGATCAAATTGAACAAACAGGTAGTGTGCGTGTGATGAATCTTCATTCCGACTTTTTAAATTGAATGGTTGATTAACAGATTGGTAACCCTGTTAAATCCATTATTCTAATTAGATTCGATAATCTGGAGCGTCATCAAATCAATTGTTGACACGCACCTTTTCTGCTCCCACCAAATAAATATTGTTGTGCGTGCAGCGTGCGTAAAAATAATAGGAGGAAAATAGTACGTGTCATATGACTATTTGGTCACTGAAGAAATTAAATAGTAGAATCAAATGGCGTTTTTTTAAGGTTAACCGACGACCAATATTTATATTAAATAAAAAATACAAAATATGAGTGAAATAGAAAATACTATTTAAATTTAAGGATTAAAGCTATGCAAAAAAAAAAAAATCATTTTTTTCAGATAACGGCTATATACGTCAAATTCTTCTATTATTTTTCTTTCAAACTAATAGCTAAATGGTGTCGCAAATTTAAAGTTTGATTTCAAAGTTGTTTCTTAAAAAATATTTTTTACTGGAAAGAATCTTCTTCGGTTCTCTTTTCTAGGTTATCTTATATAAGAGTGAGGCTACAGTACTATGCATAGCACGGTCGGGTCTGTGCTACGGCTCAATATTTGAGTTTTCAAAATTCTAATGGTCGATCCGAACCGTTCAACATGATTATAAACTGAATATGTACTTGCAAACCAAATTTTACATTTTTTAATTTTTTTACTATTTTTCCGAAAATCACTTGATCTGAACATTCTGGACCATCCAAAAACAGCCTATCTAAAAAAATAGTAAAAAAATTCGAAAAAATGTAAAATTTGATTTGCAAGTACATATTCATTTTATAATCATGTTGAATGGTTCGGATCGACCGTTAGAATTTTAAAAAGTCAAATTTTGAGCCGTAGCACGGATCCAATCCGTGCTATGCATAGCACCGTAGCCTCACTCCTTATATAATGTCCACGTATTCGGTTTCCAAACAATTTATAATTTTCTCCGCTACTGACTCCGCACTGGTTTATTCTCTCAAACCATTGAAAAACAAAAATAATATACATGTCGATCGTATATATACGGTATACAATTATTGATACCTCACAAAGAATTCTTCTTAGATGACTTAATTATGCACGCACGTAACTTGAACCGTCTAAGCATCAAACCAAAAGTCAAATACATTAGTCTCTTTGACAGAACATTTGATGTGCTGTATTTGTCTGCACCTCTGTCAGTACTTTTTCCAGGAAATAAAAAATAAGCAGATCAGTGAAGTGTATTTTATTAGTTAGGTCTAGATACTTTTGACTTGGGGAGATCACAGGAACAATTAAGTATGCTTATCTTTTTGTTTCTTTATTCAAGATACCACAATCATAGTATGGAATTATGGATCAGCCCCATAATTTTTGTCGTAATCGGTATATATATATATAATATATATTACCTGTTACCCCCCGTGATTTATGAAACGGAACACGATGTCTCTTTTTTTTTTTTATTTTGAGAAGCATGATAGAAGCTATCAGCTAACGGAGCACGCTGTCACCTCTCAATCTTGACTAAGAATTAATTGGAGAGGTTAAGCAAATGTCCAATACAAAACAGGACATCTCCGTTTCAAATAAATGGAGAAGAAGATGTAGTTACTACACAGTTCTAGTCTAATAGACTCTAATTTTTTTGGAAATTAAAAAAATGATTTTTCATAAATAAATATTTTTCTTTCTTCAAAAATTGTAAGGATTGAGCCATTGATTTGGTCCAAATAATTTGAAATTTGGTTTGTCTTTTATCAAACTTTTACACAACTGACAACATAAAGAATCTGAAAGAATTGTCACTGATTCAGTCGATCCTTTATCACGCATTAATTTACATGGCTGGCGACATAGAAATCTGAAAGAGGAGGGGGTGGGTGGGGTGACCGAATCATTTTGACACTTAGGGATCTAATCATTAATTCGGTCTAGAGGGGAACAAATCAATAGTTCAGTTCAAACTGGATGACGGAATCTATATGGAGGTTGGGACTAGGGTGATTAATGAGTGAGCATGAGCGAGTTGGGTATGCTTATATTCGGCTCATTAGCTTAATGAGCGAGTTGTTAATGAGCATGTTGATAATGAACGAGTTATCGAGTTGTTTAAAATACATCATTCAAAAATTAATTTTTATTTATAGAATTTAACAAATTGTCATAATTCAATCTAATTAAACAATACATAATTTAACAAAAAATTATCCATAAGCAAATTTAACAAAATCAAACAACTATCTTTTTGTTGTTCTCACGGCCTTACATGTCACATATTCAAAACTATCTCCTTGTTACATATCTACAAATTTGAATTATCAAAACAATAATAAAAATGTAGAATTTGAAATATACAAATTTAGAACTGTACAAATCCAGAACGGTGTATTAATGATCAAATTTTGGGTTATATTTTGAGACTAGTGTATTGATGAGTATGGTCCAAAACTAAAGAAAATTAAGGAATAGTGCATTGAATGAGAATTGTAATTCTGCTTGTTTTAGGAAAATTTGCAAATTCTTAATATTATTTTTCTGGATATACTAACAGCAATTAGAGATGTGGATTAGATGTGACATGATTTATGTAACTCAGTTCTTAATGAGCGAGTTGAGGTATGCTCATGCTCGGCTCATTAAGTTAATGAGGGAGTTATAGTGAGTTGATAATAAGTGAGTTGTTAATGAGCATTTAGCGAGCGAGTTATGAGCGAGTTACGAGTTATGAGCAATTTACTCACCGCTAGTTGGGACAATAGTGGATCAATTCATTGATTCCGCCCCTCTTACATGAAATTGATTCGGTTCCTTACTATTTTTGAAAAAAAAAAGTTTAATCTGCTTCCTAACAAACCAATTTTTCCAATTTCTAAATATAATAAAAATTAAATAGACTCTATGGGATGGCACGACGGGGCTCAATCTATCACAGTCTACATCCACAATGAAATGAGAGCATTATTATTTGCATGTCCTTGTTTACAACCATTTTTTATGTCTCATGCAATGCATCATTAATTCATCACTGTGTTCTTTCCTTGTCATTCCTTTTTGGAGCAATCATTTCCAGCGAATCAGCATCTGATCCGACTAACTATTTTGAGCTGTGTGACCTCGTTTGTTCGATTGCGCAAACCCCTTGATTCAATTCATTTAATAGACGGCAAAAACAAGAGCAAAATATCAATGCTGTTATAAATAAAGAAATTTATACTTGAGACCCCTTAGTGGTTTAGAGAAATTGAAGAGAATAAATTAAGAATAAATCTAATACTTAGTTAGAGAGATTGAAGAGAATAAAAGAGTAAATCTAATAAAAAATTGAAGTCATTTAACATGTTGTAAATAATTTTTTGTTTGTAAAATCGTGAATCGACATTTAAAGCCACTAACTAAAAAATAAAAAAAAAATGTGAAAATAATCCATCACAAGCTTTATATAAAATTTGATATGGAGTATTATCAACCATTATCACTATTCTTGCTTGATCAAGAAAAGACATGCATGCTCTGTTAAAAAAAAGTAAAAAAAATTACAGCAAACTTGGAGGCATTCGTAATTAACTTGACTAATATAATACAAGATTCCGTGCTCCAAACCACGATTATATCTTTCGTTGCGCTTTTTGTTTTGACTATGTGGAGCATAATTTTCTAACAAACACCCATAAACTAATTAAAGACACCACATAATAGGACCTCCCTTGATTACTTTCTAATACAATGTATATAATACAAAAGATAAAATAAGCGTAGTAGCCCTGTTTTTGTTTCTTCTGATCATATCAGTCATTAACCTTTCAAAGTCATAGTTTGTTGCTCCAATTTTCTCACCAAACCTTGGATAGTATGAAAGTTCAACCTTTTTTAAAAAAAGTTAAGGAAAAGACCCTAAACTTTTTCAGTTTGCCACTTTAGTTCCTCCTTCGCTTCCTTTCACCATTTGAAGTTCACCTTCTTCCTCGATTTCGTCCATGTTGAGCCCGAACAACTTACATGTCTCTTCTAATGTCTTCCCGCGTGTTTCTGGCAAGCAAGTGTAGAAAAACACTAATGCGGCTGCCGCTATACCCCCGTATAAAAAGAAACTGCCACCAATGGTTATAGCCTTGTACAAGGATATAAAGGTCATGGTGAGGACGCCACTCGTTACACGGTTGACAGCAACACCAATGGCTGCGCCTTGCGCTCTTAGCCTGAGAGGGAATATCTCCGACGTATAAACCCATGTAATTGGACCTAGTCCAATCGAGAAAAATGCCACGTAAAACAATACCGAAGCAATAGACAGTGCGACGGCCCATTGGATAGTTTCGCCTTCATGTTGGTTTATCACAGTCAACCCGAGGCCCAGACTGGCAAGAGACACTATCATCCCACCAACACTTGATAAAAGCAACGGCCGTCGGCCAACACGGTCAAGAAAAACTGTTGCCACAAGGATGAACAGTGTCTTGGTAAACCCGACTGCCACGGTGGTGCCCAATTGAGCATTGTCCGAATGTATCCCGGCTTTCTCAAAAATTGTCGGGCTATAGAGAACAACAGAGTCGATACCCGATGCTTGTTGGAAGAAGTGAAACCCGACTGCAGTTAGAAGGATGCGTCGAACGGCAGGAAGGGGGCGAAGTAGGAGCTCCTTCCAGATGCCTTCGCCATGGCTTTGTTTGGATATAGTGACTACATCATCGTTGCAAGATTCAGGAATGCCGGCGGCCTTTTTGATGTCAGCAAGGCGAAGCTCAGCTTCTTCAGGCGACCCTGAGATTTTATTGAGGACGACCCTGGCATCTGCTAGGCGGCCTTGCAGGACAAGCCACCGAGGCGACTCGGGCATGAACAGGACAAGTATGCCAAGGAGGATAGAGGGAAATGCACCTACGCCAAGCATGAAGCGCCAGCTGAGGTGGTATGACAAATGCGAAAATGCGAAGTTGGAGACATAACCAAGAAGGATTCCTGTTGCATTTAATTGAATAAGGGGAGTTTGTTTAATACAAGTTTTGTTCTAACAAGGAATTATCATTATAGATTATGATTTTGAGAGATTAATCATCAATTTTCATCAATAGAACTGTTTGGTGTTTACTGTTTAGTTGATTATTCTGTTTCACAAGAAGATTAACAGCCATTTTTTTTTTTTCAATAACACTGAGCATGTTACAAGTTCAGTCGACACCAAAATGGATGTGTAAACATTGCCAAAAAAAAAAATATGGAAGTGTAAAGTCAATTATAATTCATATTTTTCAAAAAAAAAAAAAAAGGGTGAATTTAAAAAAAAAATTCAGACCTGAGTTTATGAATACTTCTGGAAAGGAGGTAAGGAATCCACGAGCCGAGGCTGGCGAGACCTCAGCTGTATATACAGGCGCAATCATGAGAGCATAACCGACACCTATGCCGGCTATAAGACGGCCGAACATAAGGAAAGCGTAATTCATTGCGAAACCCATCAGAAGAGCACCCACAAAAAAGATGGAGGCTGCAAACACGATCGTGTAGCGCCGGCCAATCCAGTCTGAGGTGCGGCCCGCCGCGAACGACCCGACCAGGGAATAGAGGTTTAGTATACCGAGGAGAACCTCGACCTCTACATCCGATAGCTTGAGGTCCTTCTTGATATATTTTGCAGCACCACTCATAACACCAATATCTACAGATATTATTAAATTTGTTGATTTAGCATTAATTAAGAGATTGCATCTTTCAAACTTTTAGGCATTTATTATAACGGACTTAATTAGTATGGGCTGTTTATTTAAAAAAAAAATGGATGGATAATTAAAATTCTTCTTATGAAACCGGAAATCCAATTAAGGATACATATTTATTTTTTATTTTTTTAGAAGCAACTATAATTTTATCACCCAGAGAAGCTATCGATTTTGGTATTATCGATCACGTAGTTAATAACTTAATATAAGTGAAGAAAACGAAAATAAGATCTTAAACAGTCTTAATCCTTTCATAGAAAATCTCTATGAAAGTCGATTTTACCTTTTTTTATATGACCTAGATACTTAAGAAATTGGGGAAACTATAGCCAACCGATAATATAAGATTTTATCCCGTCTGAATTCTGATAAGAAATGATCTTATATCGTATATTAGAATTCACTTTGTCTTATTTTCTAATAAAAATAGAAGAATCATCTTGATTAAAATTACTCTTAGTTTTTAAGATATATTATTAAAGTTGATAAAATGCTCTCGACTTTAAAATTAAAAAGACTCGAGTGTCCTTATGAGTCTTTTACCATTGAATTTTTCTTCGGCTAGAAAGTGGCCGGACTCCTTTACTCAACCTTGGAAATGAGGACGGTCTGTGATTTGGTCGATGTGGAGGTCCTAACTCTTTTTGAAACCTTTTTTATTTTTCAGAAGAAATGGATAGAGAAACAATGTTTTAATAAATCTCAAACTAAGAACTAAATAGTGAGCCTTCTTTCTTAATTACAAAAAGAAAAAAAAAACAATCATTACTAGAGCAAAAGCTCAAATGACTAACAAACGGACAAAGTATAACTTTTTCCCTTTAGTGTTGTTTGTAATACAATTACTAGGTGTTGGTTAATTAATTTAACTGGAAAGTAGCATGACAAGAGATTTACCATAGCCCAACAGAATGGAGGTCATAGAAGCAAGAATTGCACAACCAAAGGCATAACGAAAATTGCCTTTCTTCGCTGGAGCACCTTGTTCTTTGAGATTAGTGTTTAACTCTGTGTTAGCATCTGGCTTTGGTCTCTCCATTGTTGTCAAATAATGGAGTCAGAGAGAGAGAGAGAGGAGGTGTGGAAATGGTGAGTGTCTACTGTCTACTGAGCGTGGTGGTTTACAAGTTATATAGACAAAGAAAGGGATGGTCAGAACCAATCAAAGGATAAAATTCAATCTAGGAGTATTTCTCCACCTCTAGAATCTACGATCTTTTCACATTTCATTGGTTTAATTTAAAACTATAAAATAATCTGCGTACATATATATTTAGTAAAAATTGTGTAAAATTTCTGATGGTACATCATAACACAGAATATATATAATTAACAATGTGAGAAAACGAGTCCATTGTGGGTCTATAGCCAGTTGATTAATAGTAACCTACTAGGCACATGTGACCTGTTTCACTGTGCTGTTCGCTGTTTTAGGTAATATTGTACCAAAAGGATTTTGCATATGTATCCTTCTAAATATTTATATTTTAACTATAATTTTTTAATCAAACTATTTAAAACTTCAATAACAATTCTGTCAGCTCTGTACAGGTTGCTGCACTAATATCTGAATTTATTTTGATTAATTTTATTACTATCCAAAATTAAGAGATGTTAAACTTAAGTACCTAACATAAGTAAAAATGTTAAAATTTTGTTAATTTGACTTCTTTGTAATTACATTAAATTTAAAACAATTGGCGACTAATTTTTCATAAAAAATTAGAACATTTTGTATTGTATATTACTGTTTTATGTAAATTGTTGCTTTAAAGATGCATTGTTGCATTCAAGATGATAATTTGATCTATGCAATGTTTTTTATTTTTTTTATTTGGATATAAACTTGTTGCTTAAGCATCTCTGGATACTGTAGATGAACTAAACAACGAGGTTAAACTTGCTACCTTAAAAATGAGAACTGAATTGTGACTGGTATGATGCTAAAATTACTGAAGCATGTTTTAGCTGGTATGATACTAAATTGCAAAGTCAAAATGTGATTATCCAGCCATCAATTATGAAATCCTCATTAGTCTGGAATACTTGTTATTCTTGTTGGAATATCCAATTTTAATAAATGATTGTATGTGGTATCAGAAAAAAAAAAGAAAAAAAGAAGAAGAAGAAAACATGACATATAAATCACATTTTACATTTGATTTTGAGGAAAATTACACAGAGGTCCTTTTAACAATGAAGCTGAATTTACAAAATAATCCGAAGAATTTACTCAAATTCTGACCCCAGAAAAAGCCTATGTAAAAGAGAGATTATTTATGTAGTCCCTATCAAGCTTTAAAAAAAAAAGAAAAGATTATTTAATATTGATGTTACTTTCAATACAATATACTGCTGTAAGATTTAGCTTCCTCAGTAAGTTCTGAAATGAACCATAACTGAATTGTGACTGGTAACAAAATTTGAATTGTAACTAGTACCAGATCCCAAATGAGATTAGTACCAGACACAAATACCAAATTCAGCAACTCAAAAACAGATTAAAGAACAAAAAAAAAAAAAAAAAAAAAAAAAAAAAACCAGCAGTTGATACTGCATAATTAAAGAACAACCAGTAATTAACAGAAAGTTAGAAACATCACACCAAAGACCGATTGAAGAATAAAATGCTAGATCATAATAGTGATTTAGCATAATGCTATAAAACAGGTCTCTGCTCAAACAGATCTCTGCTAAAATGTTAAAATTGACATAATGCTAAAACAGGACTCTGCTCAAACATAATGCTAAAACACCCAAATTTTTATTTATACCATAAAAAAATAAAAATAAATCAAAATAGCACGAATTTGGGGAATTTTAAAATCACCCATGCCGCTCAATGCCCCTACGGCCCCAAAGACTGGGGGCCGCCTAATGCCGTTGTGGCTCCAGTCTTGAGGCCGCCCAATGCCACTGCGGCCCCTAATTTTAATTTTTTTATCAGAATTTTTTTTATTTGTTTTGGTTTTTGGGTTTTAATTTTTTTATATAGTTTATATATTATGTGTAATTGTTATTTTGTTTTATGTCGTTTATGTTGAAAATATTGTTCGTTTGTCGGAGCAAAATTTGAAGTCTGTTGTTTATTTTGAAAATGTTGTTCGTTTGAAATATCGTTTGTGTACGAAGAAATAATGATATAATGAACAAAATAAATAAATAACATAACAACAAATAAAATAAATAACAAAGCAACAAAACGCCTAACCAAGTACAAAGCAAAACCTACGGGTCTGGACTAAATACCGTCTTCGCCTTCTTAACCCTAAACCCCCTACTCCGCCTGGAGAGTGGCATCTCGTCAGTATTTGAGTCATCGTCCTCCGCATGGACATCCTCCGGCTAAACCGTCTCGTCATAAACCTCCTCGCTCTCGGATGTCTGCTGCACTCCAGGACCAAAAATAGTAGTCTGTCTAGACTCCACCTGCGTGAATATGTACGCATGTCTCGCTATGGGGTCATCGAGCGAAGGGAACTCCACGATCGGCATGGAGGATCCAGGAAACTCCGGGATCGGCTCTGTCTGAACATGCCTTGTCTGATAGGTAGGTGGTACCGTCTGAGCCGGAGTGTAGCCTTGAGAATACAGTCCATCTCTCTCGGTGCCAAAATCTGTGGAGAGGTTGTAAAACGGTGGCTCCTCCTACTCACCCTGTACTAACTTACAAATTAGTTAATCAAGAATTTTGAAAAAAATCACAGTTGTGTATTTTAATTACAATTATACCTCGGCATCCTGAGTAGGCATAGCCTGGTCTGTGGCTCGGCGCAATGCCTAGGTACCTCGATCGAACGCCTGACCGACAGTCTCAGAGTTCTGGACAGGTGTAATTTGGGTCGGTACCTCGGTCGAAAGCCTGACTGACAGTCTCAGCGTTCATCACCAGCGTACAGGACGTAGATATCTGGCTCGTCGGCTATGTCATCTATCACATCACACTCGCCCAATCCAGCACAACTGAGTAGAGAGTTGAGGCGCGTCCTGTACCCACATTGGCACATCGGCACATTACCGCTATGACGCAACTCTTCATAAGATATAAGGCCATCGTGTCCATCGGTACGCTGGCGGGGATAATACCATGGATATGTCCTCTCCGATCCCTCGACCTCGGTACCTGCTCGTGGGGGTTGTCGGTGATACACCCCTCCAGATATATGGTGTACGCATCGTTATCCTGGTACTAATCTCTGTAAGGTCTGTATGAATTATGAAAATGTCAGATGTTACAATACTAGTGAAGAAACAAATTAAAAAAATAATTCTTACATGGACGCGACATCCATGGGACGGTCGGGCTCAACTAATGTGGGGTTTGCAGATCTTGCCTAGGCCACGTAATCAGCACGCACGACTCCCCAGTTCTTGTCCGCAGTGGTATCCCTGGCATGATGAAGCTGTCGCCACACCCCCTAGCTGATCGGTGCCGGGGACGGGGATTACTGACGCATCCCTAACTGTCTCATGACCCGTCCGGAGTAATGATGCTCAACAATTTGTATATTAAATTATGTTAGCTTGCTTCTATGAAATTAAGTTGCAGTGTCAATAATTAATTAAATTAAATTACAGTACCTGAAAGCATATGAACTGTTGTCCCTTAGGCACCACTAATTTCGAAAATAAATAACTAATTGTAAATAAAATAAAATAGATGAGTTTAGAGAAATTTGACACAAGGAGTGATAACGGAGTTCGGCTTAAAATGCCTACGTCTCCGGGGCGTCGCAACCGCTTCTCGGTGTGCCTTTCTATTACCCAAAAGAGAAAGGTTACAACTTGTGAACCGGTGAGCCCTTACAACCAATGGGAAGTCACACGGCCAACTAGAATAGAGAACGAAGTCTCTAAGTTTGAAATCTCAAGATGAACACTCAAAGGATCACTCTAACCTAATCTAACTCGAGATTAGTGAAGTGGATTTGAGGTTGTTTGAGGGATATTGAAGTTTTTGTTCTCACAACAATGGAGGAACTTGAGCTCACAGAAAATCACTTTTTGAAAGATTAGGGTCGGCTGATTTTTTTTTTTTTGAAGAGGAGAACCCTAAGGTTCTATTTATAATGGCAGCTTTGAAACGACCTATATGCCATAAAACGTCCCAACGTTTTGTAAAACGTAGAAAACGTTTTAGTTCAAAAATTCAAATTTCTGTGACAGTTCCTAAAACGTTGCCAGACGTTTTCCTCTGGAAATTTATCGATCAAAATGCTATTTTGAAGTCTGAAAAATGAATTAAAACGTCCAGACGTTTTGACAAACGTTCACAACGTTTTAGAGTATTTTTTTCAGCTTTTAATCGATTAATTTCTAGGTTTTTCACACTGATAAACGTCTGAACGTTTTGTTAATCGTTCCAACGTTTTGTCCCTGTGAAACAACATCAAAGCTACTTTACCAAATATAATTTTACAGTTTAAATTCTTGATAAATAACTTGATGTTTCTTCAGTTCAAGCGCTTTAAATATTGCAATTTCAATTGTCTTGAACCTGCATTCTTTCTAAAATAGAGAAAATCGTAAAATTCAATAATTGTATGTTTTGCAAATTAGTCAAATAGACTAAAAGAGAATTGCTTGAAACAACATGAACGACACCTCTGCACACCAGAAACGCTTCCGCTGCCGACATCGCTCAAGCAATACCTCCAACCGGCACCGATGTACCCCATCTACCTCGACCTGAATTTACAGATTTGAAACCTTATATCAATCCAAACAACAAAACATGCCCTGACCTAACTTAAATCTTCGAAAAGCAATACTTGGCGCCGTATGTAGAACAGTTGTCTGGCTCGAGCTTGCTTCATTCCGGGACATCTGTCTTGTTAGCTGGGACTGGACGGTTAACGATCAGATGTGCGTACGACTAATGTTGTAGTAACATGCATGGTCCAATAAAGGTCTTGTTCTTCTTTAGATAAGCATTGTTAAGACCTATGTACAATGTTAGTTTTAACCAGAAATGTATTACTTATATTGAAATATAGAACATTACAAAAATTTAAAATTATAAGATCAAAATTTGTACCTATATAAGCACGCCAGAGTGGCACCACCCCAATTGTACCTGCCCGCAACAAGCAAATCAGGCAAAAGCTTGAGATAACACAGCCGCACCTGATCTTCGTGTGAATTCGGAAAATTCAACACGTATTCATCTTCAGAATATACGCGTGCAAATAACGATCAACGATCGACTGTTTTTTATTTAAATTAGAACATTTTTTTATATTTCTATTTAAATTAAATAAGATAAAATTTACATACCTAATCCGGACGATCAGGATTATTCTTGAATTTGGCCCTCAACTTCGCTAAGCTAATGGTACTGGGTGAGATCTGAATCTTCTCACATTTCTTTTTCTCTTTCTGGAGCTCCGCTTGCGAGTACCCCAACAACTCTATGCACATATGCCTGAAGTCCCCGTACTCGATGCCCGTTACAAGCTCCCCAATAATAGTCATACCCCACGGACTGCTGACGTCCTGTAGGGTGAATGTCATCTCGGCATGGGAGAGATGAAAGGTGTGAGTCTCGGAACGCCATCGCTCAATGAGACTGGAAGACAAGCCCTCGTCGTGTATCTCCTCGGACATCTGGGATAGCTGTTACAGTCCCAACGCACGCAATGTCCCTCCATACGTCGGCTGGTACTTTTGCCACATGCGGTTGTGACGAACCGTAGCCGCATCTAAATCCTGCATTTAATTAAAAATTCAGGTCGAATTCACTCAATATTCATAGAAAAAATGATGTTATTAGTTTTTTTTTAAAGATTACCAATTTAAAACTTACCCCAGTGGTAGCCTCTAAAATGGAATGCTCTGCGTTCGGGTACCACAAAAGGTCGTTGACCCTGTCAGTGCGACTCCAAAAACCCGGAACATCTGCCAACGCCCTATCGATGTACTGTGACATCTCGTACGGAGTGGCGATAGAGTCGTGCTGTGTACCTATACTGGAAGATTGTACATCCTTATTGGAATACGGTATATCTCTACTAGATGTCATGTTGTATTTGATAATTTTTTGCTATTAATATTGGTACCAATTTTGGTCAAATATGATAAAAATTCTGGTTAAATGTGTTGCCATTATGGTACCTTAAGTGTAATCTAAATTTGGTACTAATTTAATCGACATTGGTACTAATAAAATCTAATACATATACTAATTAAATCTTGGTACTATTCTAAATCCATAATTTTGGTACAAAACAATTTAATTTTTATGGTAAACAATTTAATTTTGGTAAAATAAATCTAATTACATTTTGGTATTGGTCTAATTTAATTTTGGTGCTCAAACAATTCATTTTGGTCATATTCCAATTAAATTTTGATACTATTCTATTTAAATTTTGGTTCAAAATCCTAACCATAAATTAATATTTAATTCTAAACCCTAAATTCTAAAACTAAACCTAAACCTAAAACTATAAATTAAAAATTGAAACAAGAAAAAAAAGAAAACTTACCCGACCTCAAAGGGATCGAAAACGATACTTGAATTGATAATGAAATGGGTTCCAGCGGCCTCAAGCCTGGAGCCGCAGTGACATTGAGCAGCCCCCAGTCTTTGAGGCTGCAGGGGTATTAAACGGCCTGGGTGATTTTAAGATTCCCTAGAATTCGTGCTGTTTTAGTATTTTTTTATGGTATAAATAAAAATTTCGGGCTAAAACAGGTCTCTGCTCAAAGCCTCAAACTAATAGTGATTGTACATAGTTCAAATTAATGCTAAAATATAATACAAACATAAATCATAATGCAATATAGTTAAAACTGACTGAAATTAGGCATGGTTCCTCAGTAAGTTCAACCTTTTCACTGCCAACAACGGCTTTAAATCATATAAATCCAAAAAAAAAAAAGAAAAGAATTAGAACTGTTATTTGAATTAGGGTTTCTCCAAAGAGAACGGAGTAGGTCCGATGCTCATCGGACCTACTTTTAGGTTCAACGACATGATGACCGTCCGATCTAATTTAAAATATGTGCGCACGGAAATTGAAACAGACACGCAAGAATTTTGAAGTGTTCTGCACGAATTTTAAAGCAAATAGACGGCGATTAAATCCATCGAACCAGAGTAGGTCCGATGCCCATCGGACCTACTCTCAAGTCTTCTCCAAAAGAGATTGAGCGGTCGCCACACTAGTGGCACACGTAGGACGGATGAGGGGGCACAACACAGCAGTTGAGGCAAGGGAGGCACAGTGCATAATAGCCGTGGCAATTAGGGAAACAAAAAAATAGATTAAGAAGCGAGAAACTGAGAAATATATTTTTTTTCTCTGAATGAATTAAACTACCTGAAAAGGTAGTTTACTTACTCTGTCTTAAGTATTTTTTTTCTTCACTAACGCTGCAATCAAACATAATGTAAGAGAGTTATCTAACTATGCATGGTTTCTTTGTTTGAATAATTAGCATTTCTAGCCTTTTCAATTTTCAAATCCTCTCTTAAGTATACTTTAAATATGTTCAACTTGATAGTATAATATTAAATATAGTAATCTAATAATATCCATGCATTAAGGTTGATATAAAAAATTTCTGTACATCATAGAATCATCCATATTGCATGTTTCTAATAGAAGAATATAATTTTGTATATTTGTTAATTATCTAACAATATCTCTAATATATTTTTCATTCTTATTTACAAGTTTTGACATTTTTCCTTTTTTTTTTTAATGAGCAATTTAAATCGTCAAAAAAATTGTTAAACTTGATTGTTACATCACCAACCGACACGACTAAACATAACGTGCCCACTTTTCACTATTTTTATCACGTCAAGTTATGTGAAAAATAAAATATTTTTATCATGTCACGTCATGTCACGAAACAAGACATATTTATCACATCTCATCATGTGCATAACACTTCACTTATTTATCAAATCCACTATATGTCAAACTATAGCAGATAATTTCCTATAAATTTAATTCAGGTTTTAATTTTCTTATAAAAAAATATCAGCTTCTTATATCAGAAGAGCTTTGTTCAAAGACTACAAACTTTTTTTCCGGCACAGACATATTTGTTATGAAAAATCATTCACCATTTCATGATATATTTGCTCTACTTTTATGTTGCCCCACTGTTTTGCTCTTTTGCATGCAGCTCTTCTTTTTTGGTCCTGTTTCCTAAAAATAACTTGCGCATTCTTGATTTGTCATTTGTCTGTCTGTTATCTCAGTTCTCAGTTCTCTGTACGTAGAACTTTCTTTTTGTTTTTCTACATGAACTACTTATTCATCACACCTTTGTCGTATTGGCCAATATAATACCCCCGGCAAACAGGTCCCCCCCCGGGCCCTGATATTCTGATTAGAGTGAGGCTATGGTGCTATGCATAGCACGGATGGCTAGTGTACTACGGCTCAATATGGTACTTTTAAAATTCTAACGGTCGATCCGAACCGTTCAATGTGATAACCATATAAATATGTACTTGCAAACTAAATTTTATATTTTTTTGAATTTTTTTATTATTTTTTTAGATAGGTAGAATTTTGATGGTCCAGAATTTTCAGAAAACACTGATTTTTCTACCTATCTAAAAAAAATAGTAAAAAAATTCAAAAAAATATAAAATTTAGTTTGCAAGTACATATTCATATGGATATCACATTGAACGGTTTGGATCGACCGTTAGGATTTTAAAAAGTACCATATTGAGCTGTAGTACACTAGTCATCCGTGCTATGCATAGCACCATAGCCTCACTCTTCGGATTATCTATTGGCAAATGGTGTAAAACAGTACTATTGATGTCAAATTGAGGTTCAATGTGCTGAATCCATTTTCCATTATGAAATTTTTTAAATCTGATGTCGCATTTATTTTCCTTTAGTTAAACTGTAGATGACACTGTTTCCTTTACTAAAATCAACTTAGTTAACAAAAGGTGGAATGGAGACCAACACTGTTTCCTTTAGTTAAAAATATATATCTTGAGTCTGAGTGTTGAACGTCTATCTTGTTTTCGTTATACCTTTGTAATATCATATATATATTTAATAATTTTTTTGAGGAAAATATATTTAATAAATTTATTTTTGTATGCCATAAGAAATTCGGGTTCTCTCTGTTTTTCTTCTTCCTTGTATCTCTCCTCCTTCGTTTCCTTCTATATATTTTTTCTAGATTAGAACTGAAAAATCCACACGTTTTTCAACACATTCAAATATCTATCTCTTACATCAAAGCCACTCGTATCCCTCCATCGCTCTCATACATATTTATATCTTTTAAGGTACTCAAATTTTAGGTTTGTCCGTGAAAAAATCAAACCATTTAAATTTTAAAATCGCGAATGTTAAAACCGTCCGCTCAGAAAATACATTTAAGTTTTGTGCCCTATCAAACTCCAACATGCTATTTCTATTTTAGAAGTCAAAATAATTGATCCGAACCGTTCAACATGATAAATTTCACTAGAATTCTATTTTAAGTCTGTAAATTTTCTATTTTAAATCTGTAAAATAATAATACAAGAAGCTCTTCTTGCTGTGTTGATGTGAGAATATGTCGCCTCAAATCTGTAAAATAATAGTACAAGAAGCTCTTCTTGCTGTGTTGATGTGAGAATAGGTCTTCCAAGACTTCAAGACTATCCATGAAAGATCCTCTCCAATTTTCTAATGGGTATCTCCTCTCTTTTCTTAAATGGTGGAAGAGGAAGAGAAGGCCACAAATCTGCAGAATAACTGTCGTTCTGTGTTGTGAATTGGGATGTCTTGTGCCTTGGGGACCAAATTCATTTAAATATGAAAACAAATCTAGTGATGTTTGTGCAGCCTGCAAAGTCAGCCAAATTTAGACAAGAACCAACATTCCTGAAATAACCTAATTTCCTGAATCAAGTAGACTTTTGTGTGGCTCGCACAAATCTCTGGATCGAATCAGCTAACCCGATCTTGAATTTCCAGACTTGAGAGTGTGGCCGCACAAAGCTCTGAAAATTGTTGATATACTGTGTATTTTGTGGTACTCTTAATTGCAAATCTTAAAATCAGATCATTAATAATTTGAACTTTTGCTTGTATAGATCCACAAATTTATGATCACACTCTAGAATACATAAATTGTCGAATATCATTAATTTTTCACAGAACAATTAATCATACATATCATAACAGTATACAATTTATAATTATATCACATGTAAGCTAAACGTTGGATATACAATATCCAACATTATCAACCATTATAACTGTTCTTTCTTGATCAAGAAAAGACGTGCATGCTTTGTTAAACAAGTCAAATATCACACTAATATAATACAAGATTCTTTGCTCGAAACCACAAGATATCTTTGATTGCGCCATTTGTTTTGACCATGGAGCATAATTTGCTAACAAACACCCATAAGCGCCCCCCCATAATGGACATCCCTTGATTACTTTCTAGTACAATTAATGTATATAATACAAAAGATAAAATAAGCGTAGTAGCCCTTTTTTTGTTCTCATATCAGTCATCAACCTTTCAAAGTCAAAGTTTGTTGCTCAATTTCTCTCAACAAATCTTTGATAGTACGAAAGTTCAAACTTATTTTTAAAAAGTTAAGAAAAGACCCTCAACTTTTTCATTTTGCCACTTTAGTCCCTCCTTCAGTTCCTTTCACCATTTGAAGTTCACCCTCTTCCTTGATTTCGTCCGTGTTTAGCCCGAACAACTTACATGTCTCTTCTAACGTCTTCCCGCGTGTTTCCGGCAAGCAAGTGTAGAAGAACACCAATGCGGCTGCCGCTATACCCCCGTATAGAAAGAAACTGCCACCAATGGTTATAGCCTTGTACAAGGATATAAAGGTCATGGTGAGGACACCACTCGTTACACGGTTGACAGCAACACCAATGGATGCGCCTTGCGCTCTTAGCCTGAGAGGGAATATCTCCGACGTATAAACCCATGTAATTGGACCTAGACCGATCGAGAAAAATGCCACGTAAAACAATACCGAGGCAATAGACAGTGCTACGGCCCATTCGATCGTTTCGCCTTCATGTTGGTTTATCACAGTCAACCCGAGGCCCAGACTGGCAAGAGACACTATCATCCCACCAACACTTGATAAAAGCAACGGCCGTCGGCCAACACGGTCAAGAAAAACTGTTGCCACAAGGATGAACAGTGTCTTGGTAAACCCGACTGCCACGGTGGTGCCCAATTGAGCATTGTCCGAATATATCCCAGCTTTCTCAAAAATCGTGGGGCTATAGAGAACAACAGAATCGATACCCGATGCTTGTTGGAAGAAGTGAAACCCGACTGCGGTTAGAAGGATCCGTCGGACGGCTGGAAGGGGGCGAAGTAAGAGCTCCTTCCAGATGCCTTCGCCATGGCTTTGTTTGGTAATCGTGACGACATCATCGTTGCAAGATTCGGGAATGCCGGCGGCCTTTTTTATGTCGGCAAGGCGAAGCTCAGCTTCTTCAGGCGACCCTGAGATTTTATTGAGGACAACCCTGGCATCTGCTAGGCGGCCTTGCAGGATAAGCCACCGAGGCGACTCGGGCATGAACAGGACAAGTATGCCAAGGAGGATAGAGGGAAATGCACCTACGCCGAGCATGAAGCGCCAGCTGAGGTGGTATGATAAATGCGAAAACGCAAAATTGGAGACATAACCAAGAAGGATTCCTGTTGCATTTAATTGAATATTGAGAGAAGTTATATTATCATTATAGATTATGATTTGGGAGATATATAATCAAATTTCATCAATACCACTGAAAGCCAGTGATATACTTACCATTTACCAAATATGAGACCGATTTATTTTGAATGCCATAAAATCAATAAAAAAAATGGATAATTTTTTTAATACCTAAGTTGATGAATACTTCTGGAAAGGAGGTAAGGAATCCACGAGCTGAGGCTGGCGAGACCTCAGCTGTATACACAGGCGCAATCATGAGAGCATAACCAACACCTATGCCGGCTATAAGACGGCCGAACATAAGGAAAGCGTAATTCATTGCGAAACCCATTAAAAGAGCACCCACAAAAAAGATGGAGGCTGCAAACACGATTGTGTATCGCCGGCCAATCCAGTCTGAGGTGCGGCCCGCCGCAAACGACCCGACCAGGGAATAGAGGTTTAGTATACCGAGGAGAACCTCAACCTCTACGTCCGATAGCTTGAGGTCTTTCTTGATATATTTTGCAGCACCACTCATAACACCAATATCTACAGATATTATAAATTTATTGAGTTAGCGTTAATTAAGAGAATGTATCTTTCAAACTTTTAGGCATTTATTATAACGGACTAAATAATTAAAATTCTTCTTATGAAGCCAGAAATCCAATTAAGGATAAATATAAGAGCAACTATATTTTTTTTTGCTGTAATGCCTGCTTTATCATCTCTTAAAATCAATCGCTAAGGCTCTAAGTTTTATAATCCCACGTGAATGCAAAATCTGAGACTCTTCAATGTAATCAATAAAAAACGAACAACCAGTATATATAATTAAGAACTAAATAGCGAGCCTTCTTTCTTAATTACCAAAAAACAAAACAATCATTACTAGAGCAAAAGTTGAAAGTACTAACAAACGAATGAAGTATAACTTTTTCCCTTTATTGTTGTTTGTAATACGATTTTTAGTTGTTGGTTGATTAATTTAACTGGAAAGTAGCATGACAAAAGTTTTACCATAACCCAAGAGAATGGAGGTCATAGAAGCAAGAATTGCACAACCAAAGGCATAGCCAAATTTGCCTTTCTTCGCTGGAGCACCTTGTTCTTTGAGATTAGAGTTCAACTCTGTGTTAGCATCTGATTTTGGTCTCTCCATTGTTGTCAAATAATGGAGTCAGAGAGAGAAAGAGAGGAGGTGTGTAAATGCTGAGTGTCTACTGTCTACAGAGCTTGTGAGGTTTACAGGTTAATATAGACAGAGAAGGATGGTCAGAACCAATCCAGTCCGCATCTTCTGCATTAACTCAACTATTAAGTTAATATATTTCGACCGTCTGATCAGCATCCGGACCAATTCGGTTGAGATGAAATGCACGGAATATCTTTAATATTCGTGCCAACACGGATCGTACGGTACGGATTCATTATGTATTATATCAAAACTTGAGTTAATGCAGAGGAACGAACTCGAGGTCGATCCGACATCCGAGGATAAATTCAAACTAGGAGTATTTCTGCACCTCTAGAATCTACGATCTTTTCACATTTCATTGGTTTTAATTTAAAACTATAAAATACTCTGCCTACATGTGTATTTAGTAAAAAGTTGTGTAAGGTTTCTGATGGTACATCATAACACTGAATATATATATATAATTTACATTGTAAGAAAATGAGTCCATGCCTCCGTGGTGGGTCTATTGCCAGTTGATTAGTAGCAACTAGCAAGCAACTTATTAGGCCACATGTGACATGTTGTACAGTGCTGTTCGCTGTTTTAGGTTATACGATTCAAATAAATAGCGCTCACTCTTAACTAAGAGTTGTTTGGTTGAGGTTTTATTCCATGGATTTAAATTCTATTTTTTAAAGTAAAAGTTGGGAGTTAAGGTATTTAATTATTTAATATTTATAAGAGATTTTTTTATTTGAATTTCGAATTTACAACTTTTCATACATATGTTATTATTTTTGTTACTAGATCAAAAATTGATTCTCGGATTTAAATTTTATTTTATCATAAAACGCAGATTATTTATACCGACTTAATTAGACGTAAGTTTAAATTTAAGACCGGTCTTAATTTGACGAACTAAACTTAAACATTTATATATTCCTATTTAATTTGAATATACATACGTCCATTCTATTTAAAATTAGGGCAGTGTTCATATTTTGAATCTTAATGTTCAACGTCTATCTTATTTTCGTAATACATTTGTAATATCATAAATTTAATAAATTTATTTTTGTATGCCATAAGAAATTCGGGTTATCTCTGTTTTTTTCCCCTTATATTATCTCTCCTCCTTCGTTTCCTTCTATGTATTTTTATTAGATTAGAACTGAAAAATCCACATGTTTTTCAACACATTCAAATATCTCTCTTTTTTGCATCAAAGCCACTCGTATCCCTCCATCGCTCTCATATATTTGTATATTTGTAGCTTTTAAGGTACTCAAATTTTAAATATGTCCGTGAAAAAATTCGAACCATCTAAATTTTGAAATCGCGAATGTTAAAACCATAGAAGGAAAAATCGGTATCGGGATCGGGATTGGCACCGAGCGATCCCGATCCGGATCGGAAAAATCGGCCGAATCGGATCGGAAAATCGGATTTTTTTGGCAGAATTTTGTTTTACACTAAAAAAATAGAAAAAAATTAATAAAAAAATTTAGAAAAACTATTACAATCAAATTATTACAATCAATTATTACAGAAGTTGTAGTTTTAATCCGTGACCTTTTTACAGTTAATTGGTGATCTTATGGAGGTACAAATTGAAATGGATATATAAAAATGAGTTGAAGTTTTAAACAAGAAAGATTGTGTGGTGTGGTGGAGTTGTGTTTGGTAGCCATGATGAAGGGCGCGAGTTCGAATCACAGAGACCGCAAAAAAAGTTTTTCGAGTTTGGTTAATTCGCGTTTCGTCCGTTTCGGTGGAATCGGTTTATTTCGGTCTGAAACGGACGAAATTTGGCTGGAATGAAACAGGAACGGCCGAAATGTGACCGGAATGATGCCAGAACGGACGAAATTTGACGAAATCTTCAATAACCGCGTAAATTGGCCGGAAATCGGATCGGTACTATCCGATCCTGATCCGGAACTGCCGATTTTGCCTTCTATGGTTAAAAACCGTCCGCTCAGAAAATACATTTCATAGACAAAAGAGTGCGGACCTCTTGTTGGGTTTTGCTCTTTCTTCCAGGGAAAAAGAAAAAGAAACTCTAACTATCGCGATGCTCTCTTCTTCCATCTCCACACCGATCTATTTCGCTTCTTCCATCCTTCCTAGTTCTCACCTCTGACATAGTGAACTCTTTCCTCTCTTTTGTTTTTATCTCCTCGTGTGGAGAGGAGAATGAGAGAGAGGGGAGGAAGTCAAGCCAAGCAGAGCCGAGATTGCAGTATTATCGGAGCTTGAAGCGTAGAGTCTTCGTCTTCATCTCGATCGAAATGCGACAGTAAGCAAATGCGGCCGTCAGAGTGTGGCGGCTATCGGACGAAAGCGGATTTGATCATGGATAGAGATAGAGAAAGAGATAATATGATGTTTAAGAATAGAGATAAGTTTTAGTTTATTATAGTAGTGTTGGAATTTTTATTAGGTTAGAACTGAAAAATCCACATGTTTTTCAACACATTCAAATATCTCTTTTGCATCAAAGCCACTCGTATCCCTCCATCGCTCTCATATATTTGTATCTTTTAAGGTACTCAAATTTTTTTTTTGAAGGTCAAGGTACTCAAATTTTAAATATGTCCGTGAAAAAATTCGAACCATCTAAATTTTGAAATCGCGAATGTTAAAACCAAAATACATTTCATAGACAAAAGAGTGCGGACCTCTTGTTGGGTTTCGCTCTTTCTTCTGGGGAAAAAGAAAAAGAAACCCTAACTCTCGCGATGCTCTCTTCTTCCATCTCCACACCGCTCTATTTCGCTCCTTCCATCCTTTCGAGTTCTCACCTCTGACATAGTGATACTCTTTTCTTTCTTTCGTTTTTATCTCCTCATGTGGAGAGGAGAATGAGAGAGACAGGAGGAAGTCAAGCCAAGCAGAGCAGAGATTGCGGTATTATCGAAGCTTGAAGCGTAGAGTCTTTGTCTTCATCTCGATTGAATGCGACAGTAAGCAAATCCGACTGTTGGAGTGTGACGGCTATTGGAAAAAAGCGGATTCGATCGTGGAGAGAGATGGGGAAAGAGATAATATGATGTTGAAGAATATAGATAAGTAAGTTTTAGTTTATTATAGTAATTTATGTGATTTTGTGAGAATAAATAAGTTTAGATTTAAATAAAAGGGTTATTTTACTCTAATACTTTTTTTTTTTTATCAATGAAACTATTAGTATACATTTCAAGCTACTAACTTTACTAACTTTAAAAAACAAAAGAAAATACATTTCATAAATTTTAAATTGGTCCGTTCAAAATTTGAGTTAGTTGCTCTCTTACCCCACAGCACAGAGAGCCTGCAGTATATATATCATACGATTTGAGTTCAATTGATTCTAATCAAATTCAATTCAGTCTTAATATCTGAAATATGTGGTACACATTTGATGCCAGTTGATTGCAGGCGGGATTAAATTTGATCGGATGTGTAAATTGCAAGATATTAGGAGGGGATACCGAAAAGAGACAAGAAGAGAGTTGTTACAAGTACGGAGGTAAGAGAGGCGGAGAAAGCTATTTTTTTTGTTTGAAAGTTAGCATATTGAATATACGTAGGGGTGTAAATGGAACGGATTTGGAGCGGATAATGCTAATATTATATCCGTATTTGCCTTTCAATAATTGAATACGAATACGGATACGGATAATAAACGGATGTCAAAATTCAAAACCAAATTCGCCTTAAACGAATACATATACGAAGCAGATAATTTACGAATACGGATCGAATATGGATACGAAACGAATTATTGTCGAATAATTAAATCATATGAATAATCCACTCAAATAACCCCACTTGTATAATATAATACAAGTATTATAATCAAACAATATTTTTTTAGTAATGCAAACAAAGAAAAAGAAAAAGAATAAAAGAAAAAAAAATATAGCTCCGATCGGGAGCACACATTATTAGTCCCACAAATGAAATTAAATTGTAAGTGAAGCCTTCATATAATAGGAGAACCAGAGTACTATCAAACCCACGTGGTCTCAGTACTTCAAAGTACAGTGCAGTCACATAGGCTCTTGGAAACTTGTTCTTATAAACCTGTTTCTATCCGGATAGTATGCGGATATCGGCTCCGTTTACAATTCTTGAACCGTATCTGAATCCGAAGTTGTTCTTCAGTGTTAGAAAATATTCGGATCCGAATCCGAAAAATATCCGAAGCTATTTATCTGAATTCGGATCCCAAGCAAATACGGATCGGACTCGGAACGAATAATTTGTATCCGTTTACACCCCTAATTATATGTCTTACTAACAATTATATCAATAACCAAAAAAATATTTACAATACTTATATATAATTATTTCAGAAAATAAATCTCTATTCTAGTTTTAACCCTCTCTTTTTACTTTACGCTAAAATATATAAAAATCTCTATTTCAGATCTACATCCTTCTTATTCTCCTTAATCCTTCCAAAATATGAATAACATTATTCTATTTTTTTAATCTTACATAGTTACTTTCTTTATTTTCTTTATTTTTTTTTATTATATATATTTAAGTTAATGCAGAGATGAGAATCAGTCTTTAGTCTAGTAGCAAAAGCAATACTCTCTCTGTAAGAGATCATAAGTTCGAAACCTGAATGGAAAAATCTCTTGCAGATATAACAAAACAAACCAACAAAGACATGAGAACAAAATTTGTTTCCAGTTGGAATTTGGAAGTCCGGATAAAAAAATTACAGAAACCTCGTGAATTCTAACATGGTTGAATTAGTCCAATTTCTCATCTGACGGTCCGAATCCAAATTTAAAGTTTAAGTTAGGGATCTGTACACATCATTTGGTCATCGGACCAATGCCCTGTCTTATGAGCTGTTGAGCTGTCCGATCTTATAATTGGGTGTGTTCTAATGGCTGAATTTATTTAATTTGAAATCGAATCAAATCATTCTGAATAAATAATACTTTGGTTGTCTATTATTTGATTCGGTTGAATTTTATATTTATAGTGACATGCTTGATAAAAAAAAGGTACACTGACCTTTCTATCATGCAGGAAGATATTTAGAAACAGCGTGCAAAGGCAAAATAGGATTTAGACGAAGATAGAGGCACAAAATACTTTCACGCTTATTCATCCAACAGAAAGCGGGCAAATAACATTACGCAAGTGCAACAATATGACCAACTATACTCAGATCACAGAACAAAGGCCAAGGTGTTCTTTGACTTCTATGTGAACCTTATGGGGACAGAACCACAACCAACACCAACGATCGCATGGGCCAACCTCTACCCGGAGCAACTGGATCTGAACCATTTAGTAGCACCAATCACACCAGAGGAAATTGAGGCTACAATAGCCAATCTCCCCAATGGAAAGAGCCCGGGTCCGGATGGGTACCCGGCTGAATTTTACAAAAAATTTGTTAAGATGCTTCTCCCGGACTTAACCTCCATTTTTGTGGCAGTCACTGATAGAGGGATACCACTTTCCCCCCTCAAAACTTCTTATATAACTTTGATACCAAAGACTGAAGCCCCATATAGACCAGAAGACTTCAAACCGATCAGTCTGATCCACGGAGTGCAGAAAATTTTCTCCAAAATCCTGGCCAATAGGTTGCAACAAAAGATGCATCAAATCATTGACAGTGCACAGATAGGGTTTTCGAAGAACAGACAAATAACAGAGAGCTTCATTTATGCTCAGCAGACTCTCAGTAAAGCAAGACAAAGAAAGGTGCCTCTGGCACTTTACAAGGCGGACATAAAAAAGGCTTTTGACACAGTCAGCTGGGATTTCATTATGTAGGTCATGAGAAACATAGGCTTCCCAGAATCGTGGATAACATGAGTCCAAAGGTCAGTATTGCTGGGAACATCACAAGTCATCGTCAATAGCCTACTCGGTAAAAAGATCAACCTAAAAAGAGGAGTTCGACAGGGCGATCTGATATCCCCACTACTCTTGATTATCGCTATAGACTTCCTAGCAAGATACTTTATGAAACTCACGGCTGCAGGGGCTATCAAACTACCGTTTTCGACCATGAAATCATGTCTTCTCTATGCGGACGACGCACTCTTCTTCATCAAACCGGAGGTGCAACAGCTCCAGGCCTTGCAAATAGCCTCACGGTATTCCAAAAAAATTCAGGCCTTGAGACGAACCCACAAAAATCAAAATTATTGATATCTGACCCCCAACCGCAAGACATAGCCCCTCTTTTCGCGGTCCTCGATTGCAGACTTTCACATACCTTGGATTGCCCCCTATCTAACAAGGCGCTTCCAAAAAAGAGTATTCTTACCATGATACATAGATT
>JAJGRW010004727.1:0-28686 GCA_025461045.1 Carex parvula | reverse complement strand
AATATCCGTGTGGATATGGATACTGATATGGTTTTACATTTCAATTATCCGTATCCGAATAGTAGATATACTATATGTTTTAATATATAGTATGAAAAAAATATGTTATTCACCCATTATAATAGATAATATATGAACTTTAGTATTTTTAATATTTTAATAAATATCCGATCCGATCCTATCCATATCCATCTGTCTGATATCCAATCCGTATCCGTATCCGTATCCGGAAAATTAAAAGGTATGGATATGGTTTTACCACTATCCTCTCCGTTTTACCCCTAACTGTCAGAATACCCTTGAGAAACCAAATATTTTTTTTTTTGTAAAGCATAATTGATATTAATCTGCAATTCAAACTCCAATCCTAATCCCTTTTTCCTGGTAGTGCATACAAGTTATTCTTTTATCTGAAGGTCGTTATGTAAACTAAATCTTTTACCAACCATTTTACAAACTAAACAAAGATGCGATACTAGAATACTGACCAAAGGTGAAAGGGATAATAGATGAAAAAAGGCAACTATTGAACTTTTCTGCGAAAAACACAAGTACATAATATTCTGAGGGGGCTGATACATGGAAGTAAGCTTCAATGTAGAATCAATCCTTCTTAGGTGGAGCACAAATCAAATTATTGTTAAAACCATTCCAAAACATTCAAGTAGACTACTGTACATAATTGCTTTGACTAGGGTTAATACTCTTTCAATTTTTAAGTTTTTTTCATGCTGAAAGCATCTTTTGTGTTTATCTAGGTTCGCCGTTTGGCTATGGGTACGCCAACTGCTTCTTCACGCCCTATACTGTTCTAAATGGAGGGTCTGGTCAATCAGGTACCACTTATCTCATCCTAACATGTAAATGTTTCTATGATTCTATTTGATTTTAGTCTGTCCTTCATAGAAGCATTGTCATTGGTCAAGTTTGTTTTCCTATTGAGAAGCAAATATGTAGCCTTTGTCCATTGATTGGTGAATAGAAAAAATTTATTAGGTTTATGTGTTATTTGTTGCAGGAATTTCAGGACTTATAGTACCAGCTGCTACTGTGGGTGCTCTTGGTTATGGATACTGTGGTGGAAAGTATGTCCGTCTTTTTTTTTATATTTCCTTTAAAGACAAATCTTGTAGCTGTCTTATATTGCATACAAGCAAAGCTCAAATAATCATAGGGTTAGGTGCTTCAACATACTGAGTGAAGGAAGGAGAACATTTTATTACTTAGTCTAGTACTACTAAGTGCATCATTTTTTTCTTGGAAAGTTTAGATTTATATCCCCGTTGAACTGAAAATCAGACATTTCCCCTGACAAAGCAGAATATGGTGCAGTCTGAAAATGTGAAATATGATATCTACTGTCCTTTTCTAATTTCTTGTGAAAAGAATTGGGGCCGAAAGGGTATAGAGAGGAACCTTTTTATGCTATACGGGTGTTTCTTTTGAGACATGATAATTGCTTAATCAGTATATTCTGGATATCTATCTTTTTCTCCAAGAGTAATGTTTACTCTTTCGCATGCATGGGGATAGGGGGGAGTGATGTTTTTGGTCCTTCCAGGCATGCACATGAATTGCTCTTATTTGCTTATAGAGGCATCATAGATACACCAACTATCTTTTTGCTTATTTCTGTTTTCTTAATGGATTCTTTAGGGGTATAAGTTCTCAGATCTGATGTATGACCAAGCGCAACATGGCCAACGCTGTTTCTGGCATGACCAGCACCTTGAGCAAGTCTCTTCTGCTCTTGCGGTGAGTATTTTCACTTTTTATCAATGTTTCACACACCCAATACCATGTCATTACAAAATCTTTATTTTTTTTTTTTCATTTTTAGTCGGCCAAGCGGCATCTAACACAGCGCATTGAGAGATTGGATGATAAACTGGATGAGCAGAAAGAAATCTCTGGTATCATCAAAAAGGAGGTATGCTTGACTATTTCACGTCTTAGTTCTAATTTTTTTTTTTTACATTGGTTGGTTAATTTGTGACCTCATTCATCTTTTTGGTACTTCGTAGGTTACTGATGCTCACCTGAAAATTGTGAACATTGGGACAGAAATAAACAGCATCAAGCAGCTAGTCTGGGGCCTGGTATGAAAAGTTATCTTCTTGATTGGTTGATTTTACATAACATTCTGACAAAAGAAGTTGAAAATAATGTGGCTGTTTGTTTCTCTTTTAATACTATCAGGATGAGAAGATGAATTCAATGGAAGACAAACAGGTAATTTGATTCTTATTAGTCAAGTGTTTGAGTGATCTAGTTCTACTTTGGACTATGAGATAAATTTGTATATTGGTTTAATGTTTAAAACCTTCAAACTAAGTTCAGTTCTAATGGTTTTTTCTTTCTAATGGCAGAACTTCTCATGTGCTGGTGTGATGTACCTCTGCCAATTTATCGAGGGTAAAGGTGGCAAAATGCCGGAGTTCCTCCAGGTATCTTTTTTAGATTAAAAATTTAAATTAAATAATATAGTTTATTTGCACCTACTTTAGCTTACGTAAAATCATATAAGTTGTTTTTGTTCTTGGTGTATGGGATTTTGATTATATAAGCCTGCATGAGAATGGAGGCTTTTTAATGCAAAAATTAATTTGTACTAAGTTTGTTCAGTAGGAGTGGACATATGGACATACCTATATTTTTCTTTTTTTTCGAAATTATTTTTACTCAGAATTTATGCTGCATTATGTTATTTCAGGATACCTCCAAACTGGCAGGAAAGCGTTTTATTGGATGTGGAGAGAAGGATAGTGTGAAGGTACTCTTCATTTAGAATTTTAAATTTCACCTTTTAAGGTACTGTACGATAGTTGAAGGATTATCCACTGGTCAGTCTCAGTAATTATACAGAATAATTGCCTTTTCTGTGAATCCTTTTTTTCTGGACTTTTTTGGTTGTAGTTTCACAAGCTCTTTGAATAAATTGGTAGTTTCTTGTGGCTGTTAACAAATGGAAGGATATATTGACAATCATTTACTTTGAGAACCATGAACGTCAAAATTACGAAGTAGAAAAGTGAAATTTTATGTGTTCTATATCATTTGATGAGGAGGGTTCCAATACCTCGTGCCTTTTATACCTCATATTTTATATCTTCGTTTTCAAGGTCTAAATTGCTGATCCGAACCGCTCAACATGACATCCATACTAAAATATGCCTGGGATGAAATTTTATAATTTTTGGAATTTTTTTACTATTTTTTATGAGGTACAAAATTATTGTTTTTGAACGGTCCAGAAATAGTGATTTTGTACCTATCTTAAAAAATAGTAAAAGAATTCCAAAAATTATAAAATTTCATCCCCAGGCATATTTTAGCATGGATATCATATTGAGTTATTCGGATTGACAATTTGGACCTTGAAAACGAAGATATAAAATATGAGGTATGATGAGGTATGAAAGGCATGAGGTATTGGAACCCTCTTATTTGATAGGTTGTGTAAAATCAAATTTTGTTGCAATTTGAAAATTGTTTTGTTGCTGATCAGAAGTCTGGTTGGACTTAACTATTAGATTTAATTGTTTTTGAAATTGCACCAGATTTCTTACAAACCTATGATTAATTTTGATAAGCATTGTGTTTGTTTTCGTTTGTCAAACAAATTTAATAGCCTATCCTTAATATTATGGCACACAACGGATACCTGAGTAAACAAGTTAACAAAATAAAAAAAAGTTAGCTTTATGGAGTCCATTTCAGTTATAGTGGCACCAGTTTGATATTGCTGTTCAGTGAGGATTTGTCCAATTTAGGTTGTTTGTTCTTTACATCATTTCTTTTGATGTATAAAATAAGAACTTGTGTATTTCTGTGTTTGGGAGCATGTGTGTGCACATGTGTTATATTTTCAAGGTCACATGCTATTTCATAATTAAGAACCCTTTTAACAACTTTTTTGGTACTTCAAATTATCTAAGAAAGTCAAACCAAGTCCTTTTTCTCCTTTATTGGATATATCCTTATGATTGCTGTTGTTCTTCTCTCTTCGTTTATTTACAGGGGCTGCAACACTTGATAGAAGCTTTTGAATCAGGAGCTATCAGCAATGGTGCTGATGACAAAGTCCCCAGGTATGTCAATTTGATAATGGAATATTACAATTATTTTGTTGTGTCTGGTTCCAGTGAGGTCTATAGAAATTGAATAGTATACTTCTGTTATCTGCCATCATGATTCTTTACTGAATGTTTACATCAAAAGTTTCTCTTTTGATTTACATTCTTTCCTTGGTGCAGGACCGCCACGGTAAAAATGCTATTGTAAATTTCCTTAATTGCAATACGAGGATCTAAGCTTCCATCATCAGTGACCTATGTAGTAAGTTTGTTTGGTATTTGTATTAACGCTTTATTTAGGTTGTGATCCTGATCTTGGATCCTTATGATAGTTGTGAAGCGATAAAAAGTTTTCCTTTTGGATATGTGAATAGTAAAAAAGAAAAAGAAAAAAAAAAAGAAAACCCTGATGTGGGGACCTCTGCAGTATGCAAGATGAAACACATAATGGGTTGCTATTGCATTTGGTTTTCTTTCTGTTGTTGGATTGCTCTTAAATTCTTGTCATGTTCTATTTTGAAGCTACCATTGCTAATGAGCTGCTGCTGCTGCCACTTAATCATAAAGAAAATTTTAAACAATGTTATTGGTTGTTGAAGCGAAATATTGTTTGGTTGACTACTGTTTTTGAAAGAGGTTTTTTTTTTTTTTTATTTCATGTGCTCAAGTGGAGCCTCTGTAAGAAGATCCGTCAATAGTAACAAATTTTGAAGTGTTAATGTGCAACTTTGGTTAACATTGAAATAGTATGGTTTTGGTAGCAACCGTCTCCACCATGTTTTAGATTTTTAGGGTGATATTATTTATTTTGCTTAAAAAGATCGATTGGATCGGTGTTCTTCGCTTGTTGGTATCATTGTGTCAACTACTGTCAACAACACTAGTAGACCAACAGGAAGGAAGCTGAGGGACAGAAAATTATAACGAAAAGAAAAAGGGGGAGAAAAAAAAATATGATTTTAATCGGTAATCAACCCATCTCGTCAAACAGAATTAAGATTTTAAAAATTATGGGATGGAGGAGCCATTTTAATATGGTTCTAAATTTTTTTTCTGTTTTTATTATCTCGAATCAAGGTGAAAAACAAAGCATAAACTTACCTGGCCTTGAATAAATCATGCTATTTAAGTAGAGTATATTTTCAGCTAAGAACTCGTTTTCCAAAAAATCATGTATACAAGTATACAACAATGTCGTCTTACCGTACTTCGTATTTTCCATTTCCCATTGTTACATATATTTATTTCTTTAATTACGACTCCAACTAGCAAATTACGAATTGATATTTTCATAATGATAACAAACAACACAAGGAAGCCAAGACGCAATAAAGCATAAATAATAATTGCTATTTGCTAATGTTTTCTCATCTCCGAAAAATCACAAGTGCAAGAACACAGATTAAATACAACTTACTCATGCTAAAAGAAAAAGAAGAGAAAAGAAAAAAAAAAGAAAAGAAACCAACAAATTAAAACAATGGTACTGTATCAAGCTATAACCATGAGGTCATTTAAGTTTATAGTAGCAATTGTACAATGCACGTATTTTGCATATATCTAAACAAATGTCAAATAACTGCATAAAGCAAGGTGCATAATGCAAAAGCGTGTAGGCCAGTTGGCATTCTCATCATGCAGGAAGAACATCTGAAATATAAATGGAAAATTTGTTTTCAGCATCAAAATATGTGTCTGCATCAACCTACTAGTTTCAGCTACACCCCTCTGAATCTGATGATTAGATGAGCAATATTAAAACCACCCATTTTAAACCTGTTTTTTTGCCTTTTTTCCTGTGAAATATGTAAATTAAAATATACCACTCTGGCTTCTGCCGAGGGTAGATGTTGTATCTGGTCATACCTTCACATTTATCGGTGTCAACCTTTGAATCATTAAATAAAGAGATTTCCAAAGACGAGGATTTGTCGCTTCTTGACTGTCCTGCTTGCCTCCTCAAAGGAGGGCATAAACAGTAATTGGCAGACCCACTCCCCCTTCTCTCGTGTCTCTACAAGTAGAGGATGCTCATACTGCCAACTCATCAACAAAAAGTCAAATAAGTATTAGTTAGCTAATAAATGATAGAACATTTCATGTTATACACCTTGCAGAACAATAAACTACCCCGATACCACCAACAAAACAAGGTCAACAGCATTGAAGCCAACATGGTCAGGATCAAATAACCCCACGGTATTTGAAAAATTACCTTGTAATATATAGAAGATTAATTAATTTTACACCAATGTTTTTAAATTTGTTATTATTGACACCACCATGAGTATCTCCCTCCACCGCTGAAGGTAACATCACCATCATCATCTCCTTAGTACTTGAAAAATACAAAAATAAAAAAGATACCCAAACAATCCCTGGGTTGTCTCTTGCATTTAATTAAAGGTACTTTAGACCTTGGGCATCTATAGAAAATAAAGGAGGGTGCTTTCCAAAAGTTATATTCTACACTTTCCATTTTGCATTAATAATAAAAATATTACATCATGTCTGAAATGAAGCAACTTTTCATATGTGCCCCAATAGAAAATTTTGGAAATGGCAAAGTACCTAAAATGTTACACCTAGGAAGGAAAGAAAACATGAACATTCTCCTTCATTTTCAAATTTCTTCAGAGTAGATAAAAATTGAGGTGGAAAAGGTGGTTTGGACCATATATGGAAAAAAAAATTGAGGGAGAACTGGGGCATATACAACCTTTCTGTTTCTATGAATTGCTAAGACAAAATGAAAGTTATGTAGGGCACATATGAAATTGCTCCATCACATAAAGCAAATGTAAAAAAATTATAAAAAGGGAAACAGAAAATGAAGTTGTTACCTAGAGATATCCAAACCCTCAGGGGTTGTGAAAAACTCGAATTTAAGAGACCATTGTACAGAGACTTTAGGGGTAGAGAAGGTCATGGGCCCATCAATTGGTACTGAAAATAGAAAACTCGTTTGACGGATGTCAGCCACCACCACATGATGCTCACTATGTACCTAAACCATATACTACAATATCAGAGAGAGATAGAGAGAGAGAGCGTGACCATGCCAGAAGCAGGTAACTACAAGACGGTTTGCAAACATAGCTCCAATAATTTGCATTATACTGATATATTGCTCTTAAACCATGACAGTCAAGGCTAATACTTGGTGACCACGATAGTAACAATTATTTTGTATTGTGGCTTTGGCTTGTACTAGGGTCTATGCAGAACTGTCACCTGGTACCAGAACAAACCACAAAAACAGAGTACTACTTGAGCCAAAGTGTACCTTTGTTATTGTAGGAGACCCTCTTCTAGAAGGATGTATGTACTGCTGATTTATTGACTCTGATGTCTCCAATGTAACAGAAACCTTCACAAGTTGAAGGCAGGAATTTTTGACTTGTAAATTTGATACTGATGAGAAACTAAACAGAAAGTATAAGATAAACCAAAGATACATGTTTTCTTCATTTACTTCCATTACCTCAAGGCATCTCCGGGTTGATCTTCATGAAAAAATTTAAGTGTGCCCCCAATCTGCTTGGGAGAAAATTTTCACAATTTAAATAAAGCATGCTCATGCAAAACTCTGATTTTTTAATAAGATTGTACCAGAACTACACTAGTAAAACAATCAATGGTGAGCAATAAAATCTAATCAACAAAGGAGGATGCAGATATTGGAGTTGGGGAAATTACCATATCACCAAGTAATAGGTGGAGTCAGAGTTCTTAGGCGAGAAACGTAGAAGGACATTACCATCAATTTTATATTGTATGATCTTCCTCTGAACCCTTCTGCTGCACAGTAAAATGTAATATGAATATCTTTATTTGTGCTAACTTTTTAAATTGCCAACTGTGCTTCAAACAACAAACCCTAACCATTGATCAAGATCTACTTCAACATTGATGCACATACACCGTAGATTTGCAGATCTGTTAGCTTGTTTGTACAATATTAAGAGTTCTGACTCTTTGAAGTTGATGTGCTAAACAAACTTCTCAAGCTTTCAGTTCTGATTATCTTAAGCATGTATAAAATGAACTAAAAATTAATAAATTTCGGGGCATACGCAGATCAATCATGAAATAGATCTTCACCAATGGTTTTTTGATTAATCGTTTGAAGCCCACTCAAAAGACTGACAATCAACCTCAAGGACCTCCTTAGTGAGCTTAGGAACTCCCCATTACTCTCGCTGTTATTGAAGGATTTTTAACATTTAATTTCAATATTTTAGAAGACAATAATCCCAAAAAGGAACTTTTTATTTATCAGAAGGATTAACTTTCAATAAGACAAAAACAGAAAAATAACAGTCCCTCAAAAAAATAAATTTGAACATGTAAAGATTCCAAAAGAGGCACAAACATTGTGGAGATAATCACAAATGCAACAAAATTCAGCATCTTGATGTTAATAAGTAATAGCTAAGAAACTTTTAAAAATAACAAGCACAAATAAATGGTTATCAACCTTACCTAGTTGTGTGCAGGGTCCAACCAAAATAAAACAACTAAACAAAGAAAAGGTATAACTAAAACATCAGTTAAGGTGTTACATTAGCCCGCAATTCCACCATTTTCTATACACTATCCATCAGTTCGAAGCCAACCACAAGCATAACCAAAACTTTATTATTTCAATTTTAGCAAAAAAATAAGAGAGGAAATGGATTGTTAACAACTCAACTTACATGAAGCTGGATCCAAATATCTAGGCGTAAAAGGGGGGTCCTGGATCTTCTTTCAAGAAATTACTTTGTAAATCCAAAGAATTCCTTTCTTCATTTGAGGATATGTTAGGCAGAGAAATGCTCAGCTTTCTTTGAGGTGAGACTAAACCTGTAGGTCATATTAAAATATCTAATATTAAGATAATTTAATGGTTCTTAGTCACACTGGTATAGTACTATATAATGGAACAGAAACAAAGACAAGGCTTTTCAAGGTACCCCTTTTATAATTCACTTACGCTAAATCAAAACAATAGCAATGGTTACAGACTAGTGCTTGAATATTCCACAAGGGTAGCGTACTAGGAAAAATCGTTCATTTTACACAAGTATGATACGTTAAGTTTTATTATTTAATAAATATTATTTATTTATTAATCTCCCGGATGTTTCCTTCAAACTAAATAGGGTACAAACCATAACAACACTCTAGAACAGGTAGGAACAAAATATTACGGTGAAAAATGATTTGTAGCAAAGCATTTATCAGAAATAATAAGAAATCATAATAGGTGATAATCCCTAGTGCTAGATCATGGAATCAATGTGAGTTGTAATTAAGTTCCAACAAACTGTAAATAGAGTAAGCAATGACACCTCATTTCACACTTAAATTCCAGCTATATTAATTCTCAATTAGGTGCTGGTACTTTACCTGGACCAGGTTCTTCCACAATCTCTGAAACAGAGAGCTGAGACAGTTGTTTGTATGGGGGGAAAACAGGGCCTGCAGGAAGCCTTGAACTACTAAAGGACTGGTTTGAAAGGGAATTTCTGAGGGAAGAGAATTCGAGATTGTTTGCATTTGCAGGATTATAAGACGAAATTGATGACACCTCATCCCTCGAGCTATCATATCCTTCTTCTGTTTCATCTCCATTTTCATTAACCCTTGTCTGAACAAGTCGAAAGATAAAGCAAATTATTGGAGTATACCATTTGGTATCCTACTAGTCTAGTTTGACATTGACAACTTGCCTCTTAATTTGTTACTACTTGTTGTTCTGTTCTATGGTAAATTTAAATGATTAACGCAAACAATATAAATAACATAACTAAAAAGTAAAAAAAATAAAAAAAAACAATAAATGTAAGTGTAATGTTTTTCTTTTTTATTTTCCTCCAGCTGCTATTTAGACTCATATTTTGTGCCGAACATAAAAAAACAACCACCAAATGAACCATTACTTGTATAACAAAATTGGTGACTCAGAAAAAAATAACAAAGTTACACAGTACTAACCCATTCAGAATCTTCGTCTTTCTCTTTCCAATACATAGACAACTGATCTGTAATCACTGGTAAATCTCCTGAATTAAGAGGAAATGAAGACAAATCATTTACCTCGTGTAGCTACATGTGCTAGAATTAAAATTGACAAAATTTTACCTTCTTCACTCAATAAATTGACGTTTTTTTGAGAAACCCATATCTGTAATGGAGCTCTAGCTTCCTTCAATTTTTCAAGTCCAAAATAGAAAACAAGAATGAATTATAAGCACTAATACAAAAAATGTAAGACTATATTTGCATTTACTGCAACAAAAACTTCCTTAAATAATCCTTTTAAATATAATCCAACAAATAGTACAGTAAATATTAAAGATGTGAATAAATAAGGAGTAGAATGAGATCGTACCAACTTGAAGAAGTTACCCGTGGGGCCGTTCTGGTGCTCTGCATCTAAATAAAGCCACCTAGCATATAATGTGGCTCTAACATAGTAAACGTATCGAATGCTTGTACCTCTATATGAAGGTGGCAATAACTTTGGCAGGTCCACTCGTAAAATATCTAAAAGAAAATATCATTTTAATGATTGCTTAATAGCAATTGCTATGGGTAACCATCTCCTACTAAAGATATCCCAATTTTTTGCTTAATTTGACTGTTTTTTTTTTTTTTTTGTTATTCTTTGGTTTTGTTGATTGTACTGAGGCTCAATTACATACTTCATAGAATTAAGTGCAAATAAAAAACAAAATTATAATAGGTACAGGCAGCAATATGGTACATGATGTAACAGTAATGGGAAGCCGACCTTGAGCAAGTAAAAATGAAAAGAACAATATTCAAATTTGCCTGAATGATGGTAGAAGAAGCATAATTTGTATTCTATCAGATGAATAAAGAAATGCAAGAGAGAGTACTTACAAGTTTTTGTACTTCCAGAAGAAACAACCACTTTAGAAACTACAGATGATGCCAACGAATCCAAAAACACATTCTCACCTATGTAAATTAAATTAAATATTGTAATAAGCACCAGATTACCAAAAATTAGCAAAGCAACTCAATCATTCAATAATATCGCATCCAGCAATTTATGTTTTTATTTACATCCTCTTCCTTGCATTTACAATCACTAAAAGTACACTTTTGACTTCCCGCTCTTAATTTCAGGTATTTGTTCAGAGTTCAGACAATAATGCCTGCAATATATATATATATATATATATATATAGAGAGAGAGAGAGAGAGAGAGAGAGAGAGAGAGAGAGAGAGAGAGAGTACGGCTAATGCGCTTCCTCTAGTATATCAACAATATGCTTCCGGCCTCTAAAATCTATCGAATAGGCTTCAAATGACGAATCCAAACCGTTCAAACCAATCTCCTTACCGAGAGATTCGTTTTCATATAAAAAATTTTAATTTTCGAATTTATTTACTATGAAGTCAAGCGGTAAAAAAAATGAGCAAAATAGGGCATTAAAATGCGCACAAAATCCTTCATATTTTGACCGCTTGACTTGATGGTAAATAAATTCGAAAATTAAAATTTTTTATATGGAAACAAAGCTCTCGTTAAGGACATTGGTTTGAATGGTTTTTGAAGCCGATTCAATAGATTTTGAAGGCCGGAAGCATATTGTTGATATACTAGAGGAAGCGCGTTAGCCGTACTCTCTCTCTCTCTCTCTCTCTCTCTCTATATATATATATATATATATATATAAAGTTCAAAATGCAGAATACCTCTCTTTTCCTTAGAACCTGGCATGGACCTCTGAGTTGCATACCACTGGCTATCAACCTTCTCCAAACCTTTAACCTCAAAAGAAAGCCCCTCAACCAAGAGAGAGAGACTGTCTTCCTCCTCCTGCCCTTCTCTCTGCTCTCTAGGGTTAAAGATCTCTATACTGACTGTAACAGCCTCTCCCGGACGATATGCCTCTTTGTCAGTAAAAAGCTTAATAAAGGGAGAAACATCTCTCTTTTTTGATGAATTTGTGTTGCTTTCTTCACCCCATACTACACTTTTGATGAGAGACGAGAGCCTTAGAGAAGACAATGACATCTCTATAGGAAACAAACTATTCCCATTCAAAAGGGGGCCATCTGGAAAGACAAACTACTGTGTTGCTATGCAATCAATAAGGACAGGTGGGGATCAAACAGAGAAGTCTCTCTGAAAGGCACACGATAGGATAGAAGGGAGAACTTTGGTGGGTTGGGGTTTACTCTGATCGGAATGAGCTTCTACAAAATTTCAATAGACTTCAATTAGAGTTGATTTAAAAAACAAAAACAAAACTGATTTTAAATGTAAAATTTTAAAACGGAAAGAATAAAAGACAGGAGAATTCATTGCTGACCAGCTACTAAAAATCCTAAATTTTCATTCAATTTACAGTCTTACCACTGATCTAGCCATCTAGGTTTCAGTTTATGCTAAAAAAGCAAAATTCACAAATAATAGAGAGAATGGGAATTTACAGACGAGGCACAACAACATTGTGAGTTTGTCGGAGAAGAGATGAAAGTTTTTCTCGCCTTACCCCCAAAATCTACTCTCAGCGTAAAAAAGAAAACGGTAAGAAGGAAGGATCGCCACTCGGTTCCGTACGATTCTCGTCAAATACCAACTCTATTACCAGGATTGGGCAGCGCGATTCCGCCCTCTTCAAATCGGAGAAAGGAGAAAGGGTTTCGATCAAGGGCAACACTGGAGGAAATCTGGATGAAAACAAACACAGTAGAGAGGAGAGTAAATAATGGAATTCATATCTCCTGTGGTAAATCAAATTTTGAGTTTAGATCAGAACCGACCGATCTGCTTTGGCACGGATATTAAAGAATCCCGTGCATTCCACTTCAGGTCGGATTGTCCCAGATTCTGATCGGACGGCCCAGATCCAAGCTCAATATTTGCGTTACCTCAGAGGACGTTGCGGCCTTGCGGGCCATCCTCATCCCGATCATCCCGATTCTGCCGTGAAATTCCTTATATCAGCATAGAAGAACCGAAGAGGCCGACATTTTTATTAATATCCAAAGTTTAATACAAATTATTAATTATACCCAGAATCGGACCAATTATCGATATATACCCAAGCTGGCCATTTTCTGGCTGGCTATGTACCCTCCCTAAGCCGGCTATGTACCTTTTTTTTTTTTTTTTCCCCCGCATTTCACCCTTTATATACCCCTTTTTCTCTCTCTCCTCTCACAATTCTCCCATCTTCAACCGAATTCTCTCTTCTTTAAGGTAAATTTTTTTTTTATCTAATTTAATTTTTAATTTATTTATTTTAGGGTTTAGGATTTAGGTTTTAGGTGTTATAATTTAGATTATGTTGTTGTAATTTAGTGTAATTAGCTAAGTTAACCAATATTTAGTTTAATTAGCATAATTGACCAATATTTAGGGTATTTTGGCCTTTTTTACCATAATTATGCTGATTAAGCGTAATTTTACCGAAATTAGCACTTTTGACCAATATTTAGGGTATTTTGGTCTTTTTTACCATAATTAGGCTAATTAAGCGCAATTTAGTGTAATTAGCACAGATGACCAATATTTAGGGTATTTTGGCCTTTTTTACCATAGTTAGGCTTATTAAGCGTAATTTTACCGAAATTAGCACGTTTGACCAATATTTAGGGTATTTTGGCCTTTTTTACCATAGTTATGCTAATTAAGCGTAATTTTACCGAAATTAGCATGTTTGACCAATTTTTAAGGTATTTTGGCCTTTTTTACCATAGTTATGCTGATTAAGCGTAATTTTACCGAAATTAGCATGTTTGACCAATTTTTAGGGTATTTTGGCATTTTTTACCATAGTTATGCTGATTAAGCGTAGTTTTACCGAAATTAGCACGTTTGACCAATTTTTAGGGTATTTTGGCCTTTTTTACCATAGTTATGCTGATTAAGCGTAATTTTACCTAAATTAGCACGTTTGACCAATTTTTAAGGTATTTTGGTCTTTTTTACCATAATTAGACTGATTAAGCGTAATTTAGTGTAATTAGCACAGATGACCAATTTTTAGGGTATTTTGGTCTTTTTTACCATAATTAGGCTGATTAAGCATAATTTAGTGTAATTAGAACAGATGACTAATATTTAGGGTATTTTGGCCTTTTTTACCATAATTATGCTGATCAAGCGTAATTTCACCGAATTTAGGTTATTTTAGATATCAGGATGCCTAGAGCACGGCCTACCCAGCGTCCAGTAGTGGACGAGCCGATCAGTACCAGCAGCACGGAGCACATCAGTCCTCTCCTGTGGATTCCCCACAGCGAGCACCGAGTCTCATTGGCTTCTCGTGAGGTACGTTCATTTTCTTATATTTTCATTAAATTTTGTTGGATTTAAATTTTATTATGTTGTCACCATGCGGATTACATTTTTCAACGCAAGACACGGATCTTCTAGATGTGAAGTTGAGGTGCGTTCACATGAGGTACTACGAGGTGATGGAGCCGTACCTCATCAACCTGGCTCTCTACCAAGTTGTGGACATCGTGCGGACAGAGAAGAGCATCATCAATGCATCTCTCATCGCTAGACTGGTGGAGCGATGGCGTCCCGAGACACCCTAAAAATTCGGAGAGATGACAGTGACTCTCCAGGATGTGAGTGCTCTCTGGGGTTTGTCTATCCGTGGCACACCCGTCGGCGGCGTCTCTGACAGCACCAGCTTCGCAGGTTATGTCGAGGAGTTGTTGGGAGCTGATCCTTCCTATATCATTGGGGACCATGGGAGGTCGAAGTTCCATTTGAGGATGACGAGGTTACGGCAGCACTTCATCGCGGGTCTCTCGGCAGATTCCACCGAGCTGGAGATTCAGAGGTAAATTTTTATTAATATCTACTAATTAATTTATAATACGATGATTCTATTAGATTTTATATGTTTTGTATTGCAGATATACACGGGGCTACGTGATGGACCTTTTGGTTCTGTCATGTTTCCTGATTCCAGCGGTGATCAGATGCCGATGATGTATCTCCCGTTGCTGATGGACATTGAGCGGCCGTCGTCGTACAACTGGGGTGGAGCTGTCCTGGCGTATCTGTACTACCACCTGTGTCGTAGTGGTGAGGTAAGTCACCAACTCTTATTTTAGTGTAAATTATTTAATCAATCAATCCATCAAAATACACTGACGTGTAATGTTCTTGAAAATGAAGCCGACGGCGAAGCAGATGTACGGGCCGGTACTCCTGCTTCAGCACTGGTCGTGGTCACGGCTACCTGTGGGCCGTCCTATTCCCAATGAGGCGCCGGATTGGAGAGAGCCAGATGTGTTTCACTGCCCGGCATACGCCAAGAAGTGGTACGGTTTCCACCACTACCAGGATCGGACCCACGGTGCTACCGTTGGGATCAGGCCAGTCCGGTCAGAGCTTCAGAGTTTGCCTGAGCCTCTTGTTGAGTGGACGCTGTACGATCAGTTGTACGAGGAGTTCCTCTTGCCGGGCAGTGTGACTGACGAGCAGGAGCGGGAGATGTGGTTCTATCGAGGTCCACTCATACATTTCTGGATAGTGGAGCACCACTATCCAGATCGGGTGCTCCGCCAGTTTGGTCGAGCGGCGTTGATTCCCATAGACCCATCTTTGCCGAGTTACACGCACAGAGACCTGCACCGGTAAGTCGTAGTCTATTGTATTTATTAAATAAATCATATTACTTGATAGTTTTTTATTGCAACTAACGTCTTCTTTACAGCGTTACCTACCGAGCGCGACTGGATAAGGACTGGAGCACCCATTATGATGCATACTACATTACGGCCTTGGATCCTCAGTATACAGACTTCTATCACGAGCCAAATGTGCTTTAGCAGACCCAGGGGGATCCCCAGTTGAGGTACGATGTATGGTACACGCAGGTCTGCATGGCGAGTGTCTATCTGCAGGGTGATTACGGTGCCCATCTCCGCGACAGGATCAAAACGGATGATGGTTACCATCCCAACGGTCGTGGATGAGCTCGCCAGGTAAAGCACCTAAAACCACAAGGTTTGATCTAACTTAGTAATACATCAAGGTTTGATCTGACATACTAAATTTTTTTCAGCTTTTGGCCGCGATCAAGGAGTGCGGGCATGGATCCGCATGCTGGGAAAGAAGAACCGGAGACGGCTTGGGTACCGCACCCTCAAGAAGAATGCGAATGTGGTTGAGGATGCCGGGCACGGTGGAAAGATCATCAGTATGCTGCGAGACGCCAGAGAGAATATCAACTGGCGTGAGATAGATCCGCAGGAGCCCGATCCGAGCCCGGTTCTGATGGATGATATGCCATCTTCCCCCGATTCACATCCAGAGTGGGACTACCATCGTTGGGTATTGTCCGACATTGGGTGGACGGCATGGTACGACGAGCATGGACGTCCGGTGCAGCCTTATGTATGTCATATTTCAGTATCTGTCAGGTTTTAATAAATTTCTTCATTCAGATCAAATTTAATAATTTATGTGTATGATTGCAGGGTCCAGCAGAGATGCCACCACAGCCACCACCTGTGGAGACCGATACTTCTAAGTACGAGTCCCTCTCGTGCAGTCTCCACGAGTTCGAGGAGATCATGTCGGCAACGACATGGCCCCGATATGGCACAGAGATGCCACATGATGGAGAGGCTAGTGGTAGCGGGTCTCATACTCAGCCTGCCTTTGGGACTGGGTTTGCCGCATCTATCTTCGCTACACCTCCGCCAGTACCGACAGTCTCCACGGGCGATGCCAGATGGGATACTGCCGAGCAGATACTGAGGTCTACCGATGCCCCAGATGAGCCCGAGAGAGACGGAGCCTGGCCGCGCTGGCGCCGGGCGAACGCCGGAGTACCGCCTCAGCGATATTCCCCCTCTCCGTTTTAGTTGTATTTTTACTAGTTTTGTACTATTTATATTTGATATACTATTTATATTTGGTATATTTGGATTATCCTATATTTCGGTTCTTGTGTATGTGTGCTTTTATGGTACTATTTTTATATTTTACAGATCAAAATAAATTATCATGATAATGCTAAACAGAAAATATAACAACATTAAAATAGTAGCACAACATAAAAAATAGTACCACAATATAACGTATTTCAATTAATATAGCGTATTATAAAGTAATGTAATGTAATTTACCGTAATTTAACATAATATAGTGTTATTCAATATAATTTCAATTAATATAGCATATTTTAGTATAAATATGCTAATTATATATCAAAAGAAGTAATATAACAAATAATTTAAACAAAAAATATCAAATTTTCAGTGTTAAATTTCGATACTTTGATCTTCATAGTGTCTTTCTCTAAAATGCGGGGAAAAAAAAAAAAAAAAAGGTACATAGCCGGCCAGAAAATGGCCGGCTTAGGGAGGGTACATAGCCGGCCAGAAAATGGCCGGCTTGGGTATATATCGATAATTGGTCCGATTCTGGGTATAATTAATAATTTGTATTAAACTTTGGATATTAATAAAAATGTCGGCCGAAGAGGTAACAAATTATATTTATTGGTGAATTCAGAGCCTGTTTGTAACAATGTATTTTCCTTTTTTTTTTTGAAGTTCTGTAGATTTTTACTGTAGCCCAACTAGATATTAAAGCAAGCCCATTAGCCCAATAACGGGAAAGCGTGAACCCAAGAGAAAATGAAAGGAAAAGGAAAAATAGAATCACAAAGCCCAAAAACTGGGGCAGTTCCTAGCTATGCTCTCGGTCTATCCTTGGTTTTGTACTGGACAGGTCATAAAAAGTTGAAGAAAAAGGTGCAGGAAGAAACCCAGAAGTGGATCCCTCATGAAGATATCATGGATGCAATTCCTTTACGTGTTATTATATCAGGAGAGAAAAATAGCATACTTTTTCAGCTGATTGGATACTATTCCACCTAAGATAAGTGCTTGAAGAACACAAATAGTAGTCTCTGACTGGAGATGATAGGATTATTAACAATATTTTGTATGTTTTTAGATTTTAAAAACAATGATTGCCTTGTGTGATATGTCTAATGTCTTTTGTGTTAGTTAGATATCAGTAGCAGAGAGCTTAGACCTTTTTAAGTACTCTCTAAGGATTTATCCTTTTATATCTAAGGATTATGTTTCGTTTGTTCTAATGAAACTGAGCTTAGACCTTTTTAACCAAAAAAAAAGTTTCGTCCTGATAAGCCTAAATTTTATATATCTTTTTGGTAGTATTTGGTATGTAAATCTATCCTTTTTTTATTGGTTTAAAGCCATTTAGTTTAGATATTGCACCAAATTCGAGATACTGCTATGTTTTCATGTATTTTCAGGTACTAGAAGCAAATGGGAATAATTTGGAGCAAGTCCGGACACGATCGGAACCTAGACAGCACATAGAGGCAAGAATCAGAGAAAAATTGCGAGCCGCAATTACCATTATTACGGCCTACAATAACTGAACTTCTAAAGACAGCTCACTGCCACAATTTTGCACCATTATTGCGACCCGCAAATTCTTCACTGCTTCCGAATTTTGGACTGCTACAGGCCCAGAATCATGCTTATAGCCCAAACCTCCTTCCCCAATGAAGGGGGTTCACATTTCTCACTTCCTTTTCAGCTGGGAACGACCTCAAGAGCTAGGGTTTCAGATCTAGGGCGATTTGGAGAAGGAGAAACTCAAGGGAGAAGAGATTTGTGTTTGGATTTGCATTCTCTACTCTATTTTCCTTTCTCTAGACTTTGGTAACAAACTATTTATCCCATTTGTGACTATTCACGCCCTTATGAGAGGCTAATCTCCTATATGGGGGCAATGGCATGTAAAACTCGAAACTAAGTGCACTCTATCTTACTCGATTTGTGGTTTTTATTGACTATTAGTGATTTATTCTTTTAATACTTGATTTATGCATGGATTGTGTGGTTTAACCTCACTCCTCAAATACATAGATTTAGGGATTTACTCAATGACTAAAAATCACTTGCGTTAACTCCCCGAACAAAAAGAGTAAAGAATAGGTTATTAGGACGAAGTACTTAACCGAAAAGTCCGAGGTAACCTAAAAGTACGATATTAGCCCACGAGGTACTTAACCGTGAAGTGCATGCTATTATCACTTTAGAAACACTCACGTATGCTTTAGGAACACGAATCGAGTAGATTGAGACTCTAGTGGATAGGAATGCCGAAGCCCCTGGAACTCCAACACTTGAATCAAACCCAAGACTGTTATTATTTGCTTCCTTTGATTTAATTAGATTTAGAAACCAACTCAAACTTTGTCTGTCTAGCTTAATGAATTGGTGAGAACCAGTACTTTACGAGTTGTCTCTGTGGATTCGACACCCGAAATACTACTTGGCAAGATTGTATGCTTGCAATCAAATTAGGTGTATTAGGATTCATAATTAAGCTATAGAAAAACACGAACACGTCCGCTGAACACGAGTGACTATTCTCTCTGCGGTATACTACTGCCAGTCTGAGTCAAAATTATATTAATGTCTATTTGTTTTAGAAAGATATCGATGTCTATTTAGATTATAGAGATTTGTTTTAAGATGCATGTCGATTGAAAACGAAGGACTTATCTTATTCTAGCTACACGATGGTATTCAGGGGAGGAACTCAGGCCTGATCAAAGGTAGCTAAGCTACTCCTATGATTTTAATTTTTTTATTATGTATATTGAAATTTAATGAAATTTTATTTTTTTAAAACTTTTTACATAGTCCAACTCTCCTCAATAAATAACAAATATTTAATTGTAGTTTAGTGGTTAGAGCTCTATTTTGTAGTTGAGAGAATATGAGTTCAAATCACCACATATGGTATTGCACTGGATCTGAATTCCAAGAACAAGCCTGCCCTTAATTCGTAGAATTCGTATCCTCCCAGGTACCTGACTCAAGCAAATTGAAACGGATGACCTGTTTTGAGATTGTAGGGGGCTGTTTTGAGATTTGTGCCATGTGAAAAGAACCGTCCGATCTTGAGTCCGGTAGATGTGAATTCAAATTCGCACGCCTCCAATAAAGATAGCTGTCCGATTGTCCAGTCACTTACTAAGCGGGCCCCCGAGCGCAGTAATGTACTCACACGTTAACGCATTTGTTGTATCCCTGTCCTAAATTTTTGTTGTGGGCTCCTACTTCCAGTTCCAGAGATAGTAGAACGGCGCCGTGTGGTTCTTTTCGTGAACTGAGGAAGTGGGTCCCAGATCTCAGTGATACACGATGAGTCTGGACTCTGGATGTTAAATTATTTCAACCATCTGATAGCAATTAAGGAATTGGTGCGTTATTTTGCTTCACCATGAGTCTGGATGTTAAATTGGGTTATTTCGGCGAACCATACATGTAGCGTTTTGCATGATCGAGAAGATGGGTAGCTCGAACAGGCAGATAACAAGGGAGGCGTTGCAGAAACCACATGAATTGGCAAATCATGCGCATATATACACACATATATACACATCCACCAGAATAAGATTATTAGACAAATATTACATAAAGAGGTTGCTGTACAAGCTATACTTTATACATCACACTGTATTCATACAACCATAGTGACCTATTTTCTTGGGTTGCTGCTTCCACCTTTAGCAAAGGAATCACGAAGCGTAACAGTTCGGTTGAACACTGGCTTTTTGTTAGTTGAATCCAGGTCAACAGAAAAGTACCCTGAAATCATATGAAGAGAGAAGTTGGATCAAAGAAACTAGTCTTGGTCCAACAAATAGAAGGAAATGTCAAAATAAAAATAGAAGGAAATTTACCAAGTCTCTCAAACTGAAACTTATCCCCTAATGTTGCACTGGCAAGCGATGGCACCGCATAGGCATTGGGTATTACCACCTTTGAGTGTGGATTCAAGTCTCCAAGCCAATCCTCCAGCTCAGATGGATTCTGCTCCATGCAATAATGAGATTAATACATGCATTGAAAGATCGTTTTCCGAGTAGAACAAATAAAATGTTACAAGAAAGTCCTCTAAGTTTGTGGTACTTGCATCTCTTGTTCAATTTAAAAATGTATTGTTTTTTTACTCAACCCCAGATTTTTTTATCATGCCGACTGAAATTGCTAACCTTAGAAATAAGAAACACAACTAAGTTTTCCAGTGCAGTTAATTTTCTTAATAAATAGTTATATTGACATGACTGCTAGAGTGCTAAGTAAAATTCAAATAATTGATTTTAAAATCATCTATTGAGTCAATTTATTTGAAGTAGCCATTATTTTTCAGTAAAGCAGATTCAATCAAAACTTAAGGGAGACAGTGCAACAATTCATATTCCAAAAATGAAAATGAAACTTGTGCAGAAATCCAGTACCAATGAATTTACAATATTTCTAGTAAAAATGAAGTATATAAAAAAAACAAACAAAAACATACCTCAGAAAGGAATAGATTCTCAAATAGTCTAACCTCCACCTTGAAAGGCGCAACTCCAGGAGAGGGCTCAGCAACCCAATGGAGAACCCCCTACATTAAGATTATTAGGTGTTAACTATAAAAATTGGTCATGTTTGTTGCTTCATATGTAGTGAAATTTCATGGAAAATATTGGAGTTATACTGAATTATATTGATACCTTGGGTTTGGTTTCCTTCAGAGGATCATACTCTGCATGTATTTCAACAATGGTGTCTGAATTTTCACCATATATTACTTCTGTGCACCTTATTGGAAAGGCATACCTGAATTTCCACAATTAAGAGAAGAAAAAATAAAATTTTGGAGGTGTAAATATTATGAGATTAGATATGCTGAACATGAATTTTAGTGTGAATATACCTGAGCATTATGGATTTACCAGGTGCTAACCCGTAGTAATCTTTTGAGTCTTTTAACCGGAAATCAGAATTTTCAATATAGACAACTCTCGTGAAAGGCACCTACAAAGAAAATGTTTTATCTACAGTAAAGTTTGGCTCCAAAGAAAATTAAATACAAAATTAACATCAGAACGAGCACCTTATAGTATAAGGAAGCATCATCAGCAGAAGCATGTGGCCACATCCTTGCATCAAGGTATATTATCGACTCTTTGTCCATATTGGTTATGACAACCTGAGTTATTTAGTGATAGGTGAATTGCTTGGAAGTACATTCAACAAGTTCATAATAGATAATTTCAATAAGACTAGACAGACCTTTAAAGGATGCAGTACAACCATTGTGCGAGGTGCAGTTCTGTTTAGCTCTTCTCTAATATGGTACGCAAGTCGGTCTGTGTGTATCATACTATTGTCACTGTAATTGAGTTTTACATGTTATATGAGTAACCAACTAATAAAAACTATAATAAATTTTACATGCCTACTTTAGTTAAGTTCTAAACCAAATTTAAATACTTTATTACAACTATAATAAAAGTTGAGAAATCATAATATTGGTTTTCTCTTCCATTTTAATTTTGCCACTTTATTAATTATCTAACTAGCTCCTGAGTAAAGAAACAGTTCAAACCTCATCTGGTAGAATAGATGAAGTAAAACCCATGGAAAAAAAGAGAAAAAACAAACTTCAACTACTAAGTATTAATTTATACAAACTAAACCAAACAAAAGGAAATAAAATATTAAATTATTACCAAAAGAAACTTTATAATATTCAGTGCTATTAAATATATACGAGCATAATATTTGAAGGTGTTTGTATGCGGCTATCTAAAAATATGATATAGTCCCATGGATAGATTTTGGTAAATCCTAGTATTTTCTAGAACCCCATAAATGGCATGAAAAAACTCTTGAACTAAAAGGTAAGAAATATATAACCTTCTAGTAATTCCAACTCCTCGAATGAAAGCATTAATTGAAGTAGAAGAAACACCTTTTCGGCGCAATCCAGCCAGTGTCATTAGACGAGGGTCATCCCAGCCGTCGACCCAGTTCTCCGTTACTAAACGGTTCAACTAAAAAAATAAAAGAAAATAAAAAAGGAAACGGGAACGAGGTCAAGAAGAAAGATAAACATGTGTACATAGTACATACCATATCTAAGAGCAGGGCACCATATTTAATTATCATTTTGTCCGTACTGGGAAAAGCAGGTACAGGATAAAACAACTTTGCAATGACCATTCAAGCATATTTATGTTCGGGAAAAGTTTCAGATTTGACCTTAGAAACCTCAAAGTACCAATGCAAACTGCGAAAAAGGAGAGATATCATATATATCCCCTCTAAGAGATAGCAAATAACAACTGTACCTTTGTCTCTGGTTACCTCAAGAAAGTGCTCCCAAACTACCCTTCCATTATCCCAACCAGATAAAAGACCAAGAAAAGGTTGATTTTTTTTTTTAATTTGGAGCATATACACAAAATGTCACTTCTTGAATAGTTCCATAAACCCTTTTTGATATTTTCCAGAGGCACACTATTTATTTCACAAAACAAATTTTGGTATTTCTACAAGATACATAATTTAATTTCTTATTTTTGTTTTTTGTTCTCAAGTAAAGCTGTACAACTACCTTGCGCTTGGACATAACAGTATTAGATACATTTAGGCGTGAATACTCCCAAACATGGGGCTGGTATAGCCCCAATGCAAGAAGCAACCAGTAGTAGGAAGGGCGTCTTATCTCAAATTCAAGTGAGCAAAGCTGCAATTTACAAAAAAATGGACAAAACAAAATTTAAAATACATAGATTATAATTACAGAAGTATATATTAAGGATGCATTTATAATAAATGCAGGAAGTAACTAGTGTTGTAACGAATGATAACCTGTCAAATTTTACTTGATTTTTGCCTCCCATCACTATCTTTTACTTTACTTCTCAAACTTTTTATACCACTTAGGGCATATGAATGGCTTTTTTTTTTCTGTAATAGTCTCGGTATCCTTCATTATTTTTATGTTTTTATCTTTGCTACAAGAATTTATTAAAAAATAAGAAGAAGAAAAGTACCAACCGAATGTGTAATATTCTCAAGAGAATCCACAATGCAGTGTGAATAGTCATAGCTTGGGTATATGCACCACTTGTCACCAGTTTTTGGGTGGGTACTGAACTGAAAAATAAGAAGTATAATAAATTCAAGAGGAATGTTAGAATTTCGCTTTACAACTGATAAAAATTGTACAAGAAGAAAATTCATTAGATATATTTAATTACTTTTATACGATATGCTATCAAGTCACACATGTTTTTATTATTGCTCTGCATGTCCTGTTTTAGCCTGAGAGTGGCTTTCCCTTCTTCAATCATGCCCCTCTTCATTTCATCAAATATCAGTAGTGACTCTTCTATGGGCCTATCTCTCCATGGGCTATTCATCATTTTTTCTCTGTATTCCTTTATCTCGTCTGGAGTCTGATTAAAAAAATTTAAGAGAAGGGTTTATTATAACATTCCAACAAAGTTTTACCATAGCAGATTTCAAGGTGCTCATTCAGTTATGTTTTTCTACAACTGTATGTTCCTAGTTCCTAGTCGTATGGTAATTTGATTTTATTTAAGACTTTTTTCTTTTGTTTGTTTGTTTCAGAGATGCTTAATGGACTTACTGATAAATTTAGAGCAAACTGAGGTTCATATCTACAAGTGCAATTTCAAGAGGTGCCTATTTACATAGTTTCTGGTAAATTTTATCTCAAATAGACATAATTTGAGTAAAGGGCTAAACTGCTGGCTGGAAAGCAACACTATTGCAGGTATATTTTATATTGAACAGGCACATAAATTTTAATAATTCAGGAATCTTACAATATAGTGTGCTGCTATTTAGCCAATAATTATTTGTAGCAATAATATACTAAATTAAAACTTTCAAAATTACAAACCTGGTGGTCAACATAAGCTAGACCTTTTTTTTTCAGCTCAATTGCTAGCTCATGCAGAATGTCAAAGTAGTCGCTAGTATATGTAACCTATGAAAGAAAGGATAATTAGACAATATAATGTACTTGATCCAACAGGGTTGAACCCTGATTTGAGAGTTATGTGGACATGTAGTGCTTGATTTGTACCTTGAAAGGTTTCCAACCGATCCACTCTATAACTTCCTTGATGTGCTCTATGTATTCTATCTTCTGAGCTTCAGGGTTGGTATCGTCAAACCTAAAAGAAAGTTTGTTAATATTGGTAGATCACTGTAGTCAGCTAAGGCATTTATTGGACTAAGGTTTAAATTGATGGTTTTGTGAAAGAAGTACAGGCATCACTTTCTTATCCTTACAAGATGTCCAAACAAGAATAAAATCATTAACACACTAACTCCAAAGCCTAGGAATATTTATAACTTTTTTTGTAGAGAATACCTTAGATAACAGAAACCGTCTCTCTCCTTGGCTAGACCGAAATCTATAAACATGGCCTGCCATTATAATGACAAAGAATAACTAAATGTGATTATAAGAACACTGTACAAATGAAAACCTTACTATTATAAATCAGATTATGACCTTAGCATGACCAGTATGAAGATAACCATTAGGCTCAGGAGGAAACCTAGTGAAAACCTTTCCTCCAGTCGCTTTGAGATGCTTGTCTAGTATCTCCTTGGTATTGTGAGCTCTCCATATGTTTCCATCACTGAAAAATATTTCTGTGTTAACCTGATGGAAACAAAGAGAAACATAGGAATATAGATATCAGAATCTGATATGTCAGATCAATGCTACAGATTAGTTCATTCATTTTTCTATCACATAACAAAGTCTTGAACCTGAAATACAACATTAACTTGTATTCATCTGAGAATTTAAGAAGCATAATAGAGTTTCCTTTGTGAAATATCAGTACCACACAAGTCACAATCAGTACCTTTATTGCACCTGATAGTACTTGGTACCATTTGAAACAGACAGTTTATTTCTATCCAGGAGCATTTATTTCAATAATTTTAATATGGTTACTGGATTTATTTCTGTTGTTTCTCTTGCAGGTCCCCCAACCAAGATAGTGAAATGATTGAACAAAAATTACCTTTAACTGTTGTAAGTTGCTTAAATTTTTTTTTTTGAAGTTACCTTAATGTTTTCGCTGGGATCAGGGAATATAGAAAATAGATTTGCTTCTTCCTCATACAGCACAGAAGTGGCAACAATGACTTCAGATTTATCCTAAATTAATGCAGAAAATACGATTTATCTTGCTTTCATATTTTCATTATTGAATAAACATGCTAGTCCTGCCAGCATATAAAATACCTCAACTTTGACAGCCTTTCCTTTCATCTTTTTGACAGGTTCTTTGTCTGCTTCAGTCTTTTCACCTAGGATCTCAGACAACTTATTTTCAATGAGTTCCTAAAAAGAGAACAAAGATTTATTAGGAATATTTAACTTAGTGTTTGGCGTTCTAGTACATTGTGACACCAAAAGCTCCAAACCTTTATGATTTTTGCATCAGCCCAAAGGTGACGCTTTCTGACCTGTCCACATAATTTACCAACTGAAAATGGAAGAGAAAATGATTATTTCTATTTGCATGCATTTTCAAGAATATTATATGAGAATTGATTATGAAAACAATATAAAAAGTTCTTAGAAAAGGACCATTTATGTGATAACGAAGCTCCGAGATGACTTTTGTATTCTCTTCAAGCACAGCATCAACTGTTGATTCTATTTCTTCAGTGGAAACTTCCACTCCTTCATAGAGAAAAGATCAGTAATAACTAATAATATCTACCGTCTCATACTGTACTTGTCTATTAGCTGTTAGTAATACTTCAATACAAAATAAGATTGTTTCTCCTACATACCTACTCCACAGGCCTCTTCAAATTTTTTGAAGTCAAAAGATTCAGGACCAACTGAAGAAAGAAAAGACAGCGCAGCATCTAACTGAGTAGAATTCTTTATCTGAATAATCAAGGAAATAATAACAAACTACAGAATTAGATGAAAGCTCCACTTACCAAAGATGAAACAAATTATTTGCTTCTAATAGAAAGTTGTACCTTTGATGAGATAACATATTTGATTAGAACAGGTCGGTGCGAGAGGGCATTTGTTGGGTACTTGGTAGCAACCTGGCTCGTACATGATAGAGAATTGAAGAACAAAATTAAATCAGCAATAACTAATTGTAAGATTAATAATAGCTTTACCCTAAGAGTGAGGCTATGGTACTATGCATAGCACGGATTGGTCCGTACTATGGATTAATATCTTCATTTTCAAAATTCAAAAATCGATTTGAACCGTTCAACATGATCTTCATATGAACATGTACTTGCACACTAAATTTGTTTTTTCCGAGTCTTTTTACTATTCTTTTAGATAGGTAGAAAATCACTACTTTTGAATAGTCTAGAATTTTTTGATCAAGTGATTTTCTACCTATCTAAAAGAATAGTAAAAAAATTGTAAAAAATGTAAAATTTGATCCACAAGTACATTTTCATAAGGATATCATGTTGAACGGTTCAGATTGACTGTTTGGACTTTGAAAACGGAGATATTGATCCATAGTACGGACCAATCCACACTATGCATAGTACCATAGCCTCACTCTTACCCTAAATTACATATTAAAGCACCAAACCAATTAGTCAAACCAGTATGGGAGGCATACCGGTGAATACATATACAGTATCAATATCAAGTATCATAATCATTATTTTAAGAAGAATTTAGTAGCAGGGAAGCAAAGCTTACCATATAAAGAAGGTTACCAATTGCTCTGTTGGCTCTATTGACATCAGCCTGATGAAGAACTAGAATTGTAAGTTGCAATAGTTCAATAGAGACATACAAATTGACAATTAAAAATGACTATGAAAGATTTATCATCCTCGTCTTCCAATTCCGTTTAATTAGGAAAAAGGAGCAATTAGACTCTTCTGTGCATATGCTTTGAGTTGAATATTCTAGTAAGGAGTACATACAGTTAAATTAAGGATTCCAATACTAGAAGACATTTTAAGAAATGTATTCCTAGTTTCAAATATTTAGAGAGAAAAGTATCTAGAGCTTAGAAACACAAATCAATTTCATTGTAATGCTTAGCTGGAATTGACAGAAATAAGTATTTAGAGAGGAAAAGTATCTAGTGTTTAGTACAGCACAAAACGAACTGGACTCAGCCGAATTGACAGAAATAAGGGATACGGAATAGCCAGGTACCAAAGGGAAGGACAATGGTATTCAAATTGCTGATGCGTAATTACAATTCAAATGCAATTGAACTCAAATTGACAAGAGGCATTAAACTTCGTTGTGTAATACAAAACTCAAGTAACTTAATCGAGAGAACATGGTGGAGATGTTTCCACATATACCTCTCTGATAACAGCAACAGGTAGAAGTAACTTTCTGGTTTACCAGTGCGTTCTCTGCTGTTGTTTTATCCAGTCCGATTGATAGAAACAGCTCCAGCTTCGCAGCAGCCGGAGAATCTCCGCCTTCCACCACATTATTTCAGACATCTCAGTCGATCGCTCTAGGAAGAGAGTAGTAAATGTGCTTGGGAGAGGTTTTTTTTAAGTTTTAAATTGGTTTCGTAGAAAGATAAAGTTGTTCCAACGGGATTTATAAATTGGAACTTGGAGCGACGACCGGACTGGACGAACGTCATGTGGACCCCATTGAGAGTAGGTCCGATGGGCATCGGACTTACTTTGGTTCGATGGGTTTAATCACCGTCGATTTGTTTTTAAGATTCGTGCAAAACACTTTAAA